>JAANSQ010000063.1:0-52542 GCA_036850885.1 Lepidocyrtinus dapeste
CAAACCCATGAAAGAAAATGATACAATATTTATTTATTTATTTCGCGCGTATACAAGGCCATCCGATCCAGGGATAAAAAAAATTGGCTGGGAGACAAATGAAAATAATTAGGGATTACACACAGGGTGAAATGCCATTTCGATACGTAAAACCGATAAGCGTTTTATTTAACCGTAATTAACTACAACAAAAATACAGTAACCAATTAAACTTTTCGTACCAAATTTGATTACAATATTTGCTTTACATTAAACCTGACTATATTAAATTTCTGTGTTTAACTCTACGCTACCTATTTTACGAAGAAACTTCCGATTTTCCAGAACTTTGTTTAAAAATTTGATTCTAATCATAGTTCGACAATGGCAGAAAAAAGTAACAATAGAACTTGGAATGTTTGGGTGCTTCTCGCAAATAAACGCAGCTAGGTTTTTGACTGTATTTCTTTGAAAATTTGCAGAATTCTCGGGATGAAAAGCATTGAAGTACTCATTAAACTTTCGAAATATTGAAAACCAAATGTCTGATGGAGATGTAAGTAGACTTGATAAACTAGCTACCCAAAGATCCCTTTTACATTGCACAAAATAAGGTTCTATGAGCTGGGGATGATTATTATAAAAATTTTTTGCAATGTAACCAGCAATATATTCTTGTGCGCCCTCCGAAATTATATCATCTTGTTTCATATTTTCCGTATCATAGTCTTCTCCTGTTATTAAAATTATTTCATTGCTAACTTTCGATAATTCTTGTGATGTATCCAAGTCTAACGTACTGCTCAGCCAGGGAAGGTTTACATTTCCAAAATACTCTTGTGTAAGGAGTTCTATTGGCAGACACTGATCTACATTGCTTAGATAATTCCAGCATACTATAATTTGCCGTAGTCTATATTTGAACTCTACACTCGTTGGGCTTGAATGAGACCCATTTCCACGAACAACACTAAATAAATTTTCTACGTAGTCTTGATTTAAATGACTCATTATTAAGTATTGGAAATTTACAATTTTCTCTTTAAGCATATTGTAAATACCCAACGTAGAATCTATACTTATTAAAAGTCCCTTTTGAAATGGTAGTAATGACTTTCTAGAGCCACATTTCATTGCTTTAAAACAATTTCGTGCTTTTTGAATAAGGATGTGCTGTTCAAGAAAATATTTTCCAAGCGGGCTTTTTGAAGGGTTAGAAACATCTACCACTTTTCGGGTGTTAAAAAGATCACTAAAATCATTAACTAAATCAATGAAATCTGCTACTGCCTCAAATCCATGTCGTTCTTTTAACAATAGCCTAATTGACTGAGCAACAGAATGAGAAAATAACTCAAACGCAGAACGAACATGTTGCCGTTCTTGACCGTGCATGTATATGTGTTTCAGGGATAACTTAAACGATAACTTCAGTTCATGAGCATCTTGACACTTAATGAGATCTTTTAGCCATGAAATATCTATTGTCGACCCATCATCTAACGTTATTGTTGAATCCAGTAGCCAATTTCGGAGTAGTTTCAACAGATGAGGAAAGTCCGCAATCCAAAATATTTGGTTTCCTGTGAAGGGATGTTCAAACGATGTACAGGTTATGTCTCTCTTCTCAACCTTTCCGATTCCAAGCTCTTTCCAGATTTTTTGGTTTTTTGGTCCCATGTCAGATACACAAGCTACGACATTCAAACCGTTCTCGTACAGCAATTTCACAAGTTCTTTGATGTGCTGGCTACTTTGCTGAAAAGTGTACATTAGAGGGTATTTCCATTTACTGAATAAGCCTCGAACACAATACACGCAAGCGTTTCTTTCGCCCCCAAATATTTGATCCAAGCTTTTGTCGTAGCAGTATGTATCCGAAATCCCAATCTCGTCCAACGCAAGAACACATTGAGTTTTTAAGGAGTAAAACGGTTCTTCCACAAAGCACTTGTTAATTGTGTTTAAGGTTGAAAGAATGGGTTTATCAGGTTCCATATTCAACTTAAATAGGTAAGATCCAAGGGAAGTCTTTCCAGGCAACGGATAGTTTAACTTGTCCCTTATATAACTGTAGGCACGCTTAGAAATGGAATACAGTGGAATAGCTCGATTGATATCACATTCAGTCCAACGAATACGCTCCTTGGTTGGATGAAGCCATTTCTCCAGCTGAGATGATGTTAAATTTGATGCAATTAAATCCATTCTGCTTTTCAACAGGTCTCGTTCTTGATTACAGGATATTAGATCTTGCTCGAGCTTTTTAATATTAGCAGATTGCTCAGTAATTGTGTCCCTCAAAGTTTTAATTTCTACCTCCATTGCGTGAATTTTACCCTCTGATGTGCTCGTACTAGGTATAAGCCGTTCTGAGTCTAGAATTTAGCAAAAATTACTATGTAGAGAAATTACACACTTTACTAACTAGCATGTAATGAAGTAATGTAAACTAAATATATGCGTACCACTGAAAATTGTCGGAACTGCTTCAAGTTTTAATCTTTTGCTGGGTGGATCGGCCAAATAATCTTCTTTTGTGAAGTGCAAACTACAGATTCCAAAGTTCTTAAAGAAATCCGTATTTCTGTCAACTTCATATTTAAAGTAAGCAAAGTTTTCCCATAAAGTTAACTTTTCTCGGTGATTTTCACTGGGAAATTTATGAACAGTGTGAGCTGGATTTCCCTTGCTATTTATGCAGCTTGGTATACAACACCGTCGAACCATTATGTAATTATTTGCAAGCACTAGAAGTATATTTAATTTATATTAGGCACAAACTTTGAACGTTTAATTTTGGTAAATTTTAGTTCACAACAAATATACTTAATCGCACCTGAAAATTGCAACATACGAACACAGATTTGAATTTCGTAGTTCGCGCCATCTATTCACTGTATGAAAGTAGTAAATAAATGTGTGCTAATTCAAATGTAAACCCTAAGAATAAGAAACGCTTCTCATGATTTTGTAAATCAAAGTTGTCGAATTGTTAGAATTTGTAAATTCTTTAAATTTATTAATATAGAGAAATTCATTTAGCTTTCAGTATGTATGAGCTAGTTACTAGGAATTAGAATATGTGAGCTACTGCATAGCTTTAAGAATGTTGAAATTCTTTATTTTATTTTCAAGTCCGTGTCACAAAATAAATAAATAAATAAATATTGTATCATTTTCTTTCATGGGTTTGGGTGAGATAAGGTCTATATTGTAAGTTTATGAAATATATAGATTGTAATCCTTTGAATAACACGTTTGAGCATGAGAAATCATTACATTTTAACAGCAGGTAAAAAATTAATGCTTAAAACACTGATAAAAAAAGGTAACGGTCCGAAGTATGACTCTAACATGTAAATTTTCAAATGCTAACACTAACTCTCCTTCCACCGTCAGATTCTGAATATACTTATTTCTAAAAAGGGAAAGTCAAGGTAAAACTTTCATTATCGTCAGCAGCACAAGTCAGCATCTGACAAGTTTTTTTTATCTAGGCTGAATAACTTATGCAATCAATACAAATAGTAAACACGCGGTGGGTGGGTGGTATCTTTTTTACAGGAGATCAGATCACATTCATCTTTATTATTATATATCTGGAAAAAAAATTTGAATATTTTTTGTAAAGAGTAAACAACATTCCTTACGTTTTACATCAAAGGGGAATCATGCTACATATGTGATTGAGTATGAAAACAAACCTAAACGATCGAGAAAGAAGCCTGAAAATCAACATTCCATGCTTGTTCCTCCCTTTCTTCTGTGTATTTGCCGAGGTTTTGAAACTAGACAAACCAGGAAACTGAAGCTTGTTCCGTGTAGGAACACCAAAATGGTTTTAGTATAGCATAAAACATTTTCAAAATATCCTGAACATACAGCAAGCAACGGTTACTTTTTCAGTTTCTAGTTTCCTGAAAATATGAATAATAGAAAAGCTATATTTTTACTAAACATCTTGCCCACGAACCCAAGCAATGCATGATTTTCTTGATTACAATTTACGGTACAAACCCCAAGAGTAAAACAGATACCTAAAGTTATGCATATATCCGTGGGTCAGCATTTATCAGTCTAGGTATGCCATCAGATACAGTGAAAGCAATGAGCCGTCACAGATGCGAGCTTCCTTCCTCTCGTGCATATCGCGGAAATCAAAACTGGGAGAGTATGCATAAAAATACACTCAATGTTTCCTTCTTATCGTTAGTTCTGTCCCGAAATCCGGGCCACGCCATAACAAACAAGTTTGAAATGTAAATGTCTGAGGAAGATGCAAAATCGCAAAGTTTTCTCCAGGAGCAAACAAACAAGGCATGACCATATGGGAGCTCCATATTTTACCAATCATATTTCCCTACGTATTTACATTTATTTTTATTCAATGAGATATGCACTCCGTCTGCTGCACTTTTTCCCTAAGGAAAAGTTCAATATTACAAGACCTTCTGATAAGAGATTGCCTATTTCTTTCTTTAGTCCAATATTGAACAACATTTGCAGTATTTTCCTTCAGTGTAAGTCAATACTTTATGGATAGTGTAGCATATTTCGGACTTATTTTGGGTAAAAGCCTCATCAAAATCGACAGGAGGCTGGTTCTAAATAATCAAAACATAACTATCAGAAACAGCTTTGGCCTGTTTTATTTTCGACAGACGGAAGCCTCTGCATTTTATAACTGGTAAAATAATTGGACAAGAAAAGCAGACGGAATCGATTATATTTTGAAGGATTCGTATATATGTTTTGATGATTTACAATAGAAAAGAAATGTCTGCATACTAAAATATTACTTTATTTTTATAGTACTTTTTATTCCTTTCTTACGGGGCAATATGCACCCTAGGCTGTTGTACCTATAAAAGTCTATTTGGCTGGAGAATCCATGCCATGATTTGGATGAATTTTAAGAAGAAACGAACATAAGGTCCCGTCTTAATAACCATGTGGTTTTTCAAATCAAAATCTCAGGATTCATCGTCTGCGATAGTCGGAAGTCTGTAGAATTATATCATTTGTATATTTAAACTGCTAACGTTGTATGTGCATAGGACTCATCAGGGGAAAGAATGTTATAACGCTTTGCAGCGCAGCACAAATTGAAAATTCACAGGGATTTTATTCTCCAACAAAATAAGAAAAATGGACGTAAAGTACCTAAATCCAACACGGAAAACAGTCATCCCAACCAGCAATTGTAGGTTGGAATAAGGAACAGGAGTAAAAAAAAGTTCGTTTAGTGTTATTACTTTCCTTTCTTTGTACAATGTTGCATCCCTTGGTATTTCTCAGCAGATGGATTCCATGAAAAATAGGGCGAGTAGTGAAAAAGGGCCTTTGTGCAAGGTTACTTGTGAACGGCACACCATGAATAAAGGAAGGACCGAAAAGTGCCACAACAGCTTCCTCCGTCTTGGATGAAAAAGGAAATAAAGAATGGGTTAACATTTTTCTACTACGTGGCAGAAGCACAGATTATGCTTAAATATATAACCATGCAGCCTGCCATTTCATCTTTTTTCTTTTGTCACACAAAATGACTACGGTTCTTACAGAATGGAGGCAGAGAGAGAACAACGACACTTTCACTGTAATGGCACCATTTCACTTTCTGTTTGCTGAGCAAGAGCAAATCTAAGAGCAGATATTCCGTTGGATCTTCATTCATTCTCAAGAAAAAAGACAAAGTTTAGACATGGACGTCCATGACCCACGTCGTCACATTTTGTATTATTTATGCAAGTTACATATTGTGTCGTTATTTTATATTTGAGCAAGAAAACCTTATGTCTCTTTGGCTTCTTTGCATAGACTCACATACAATTCCGCTTAAGTCGTCTCCTTTACTCTCCTCCTTGGATGGTTGCTTGCTTAGTTGGAAAGGATAACTTTGCCGAGGAAGAAGGGCATTCCAATGACAAAGACTCTTCTAAAGATTCATGAACGGTCCTAAGTAGAATCCTATGTGGTGTCATACCACATTATACAGCTGAAGATGGCCAACTTAGTAGCGAGCATTCATGCGGGGATCATGTTTCGGGGAAAACGAACCATGTTGATGCTACTCATCCAAATTTTTGTGAGACCGTGTAGTATAATCTTTTACATCCTTCATTGTTTTCTCTTGACTTTCTTTATAATGCATGTACTCACCCTCATATTTATGTATAATTCACTAGGAACCGTAGAGCAAAAAGTTAACCCAAAATTATGCATCGTAAGTTTATGCATAGCTCCAGAATTGTCATGTATTTACATAACATTAACTCTACATGTGTAGTGCTGAGAAGTATTTCGCACGTATTTAGTTTAGAACTTTCATGAGATAATTGTTGGAATTATGATGAGACAGGCTTTTCTGGAAGTTGATTGCTTATGCTTTACTTTTCCTGGAGCCATTCTTTTCTTTACTAGGACTTAAAATTGTAATACTTTCTGAATACTTTTTGCTTTCTGTTGAATTGGACATTATATTTAGATACTTCAGCTGAGCTGTCTTCCAACCTCCAGAGCTATCATTACTAACATTTCTAATCTAAAATAAAATTGACGACTGGGAGCGTCCTACTTACTTTATCTTTGTAGAGTTATTGTGAATGTGAGTCGAGCGTTATGAAGAAACGTGCATAAAATTTAGAATTTTAATTTGTCACGCTATTTTTCATCAAGAAATTGTGATTTTCTTGGCTGTCAAATGTGTCCAAAATTAAAGATGACACAAGCTAAACCAAGACCGTACATAATATATAGTTCGAAGAAGTGATAACATCTTACAGATTTTTTTGTTTTAAAAATAAAGAACATCAAGGAAGGCAAGTCACGAACTTTTGTTTTTTCTCTTTCCAGTTTACGCACGACGAGTCATTAATGAAGTCATTCTTCTGGTATTGCTTATGTTGTTTTATACGGTCTAAAGGAGAAGGGAAGTTAGACCAGGCGATATCTGGCTTTTTGCTCATTTCACTCCCAGTCCCTATATTCCAATATGAATATGAATTTAGAAAAGTCTGAGGAAAAGATGAGATTCTTTGGGGGTAATATTGGCGAAGTAAAGGTAAGTCAACCGTGCTCTTTTGAAGTTTGGAAATTACTCAAGGAAGCCTAGACTTATGGAACAAGTATGTAAAAGTAGTTGGCGTTTCTCCTCGAGCAAGAATTAAAACTCCTCTCACGTAAAACATTAAGGCTACCTGAAATGAGCTGTAAAGTTAAGAATGATGAACATCGATCTAAGGAATGAAGCAAAATACACATAGTCCTACTTTCTTTAATTAGTTCATTTTGAAGTGGGAAGAAAATGTACACCATTTTCGCCATAAACTGCCTCCGCCTGTACTTTTAGCTTTTGCATTGCTTAGATTTTTACGAATCTCTAATGTGCAGGAGCTATTAAAAAGCTAGTTTTGAACACGACCAACCACGTTGAGAAATATGTCGTTCATTTCAAGAAGCATTTCTCTAACTTAATGGGATAGCAACCTCATTGGCTCCTTGTGTAAAATGGTAATTGCACAGTTGTAAAAGTGTTAGTTTCAGACTCTTTGCTATCGTGCTCTCCCTCTGAAATAATCTTGTGGGTCATGTGATGACATTAAGGAAGGTGAAAGTACTTTTGCACGACCAACCTCTCTCCCTTTACGAGTTGTCTGCTTTTACCATTTTCTTAGTTGAACTATGGTATCTTTCCACTATCCATACACTTTTACACTTTGCATTTAGATACGAGATGAGATTCGTTTTTTTCTCAAGAATCTAAATGAATATTAATTACGCAGGTCCTCTGTCTCCTTCTACCTCCTTTTATCCATTTATAAAGTTTTTTTGTTCTTGTCTTGCAAACTTCTCGAAGCTTACTTTAAGAAAATTTCTTGGTAAACGAGAAGTCAAAAATCTTGCATGGCTGATATCCTGATGAGCGGATGTGCACGGGAGCTTGCCTCAAGAAAATATTGCGAATACAATTTTTATTGTGAAGATATATATGTAACCGGATTCTTTTTTTTTTTGGAACACTACAGCTATCTAATTCAATAGTAAAAAAGCTTTTGCGTTGATGCAGATAAACTGGGATGTATCGGACCATAACATAAACTTTAGTGTTCGTTAAATATTTATTTATTGAGGAAATTTGCTGTTATTTAAACAAAAATAAAGACGCCTGAAATATTTTCTTATTGATTTCTTCTTTGTCTCTGTGTGTCATAATGTAATAAAGGGGGAAGCTACTCTCGAATCCCTACAGACGCAAATGTCTATAAAATTGATTTGGCTGTATAATTTAGTCATCAAGTCATAGATAACGTCTTTCTTTAGACGAGAATTCTCATCATGACTTCTCCAAGTGTTTCTCCAACTGCCCCAATCTCGTACACAGTTAGCATCCGAAAGTTGGTAAAAAGGGTAATCAGGCTTTCTGCTGTGTATTTATTACCTGTATTTTTTAGCATCTTGATTCCCGTAAACTAAGTACTCACAGAGTTTCACGAGAATGGAGAAAACTTGGCCCATGAGTTCCGCCAACAATTGCATGGCAATCTCATAAATTTCCGTTGGATCCACTTGGTTTCCTTTTTCTATTTCTTCGTCCCAATAATCTTCCATTTTCGAACCATAATCGTGAATCTGCTGAAGAAGATATGGCACTGTACTGCTCAACTTTTTAATGAATTCAACACTACGGCTGTGCTTTCTTAATGTTTTCCATACCTTTGAAAAAGTACCAATTTTCGGTCGACAGTTCACAACCAAAGTTGCTAATTCAGCTAGGAGAAGCTTATAATAGTTAAATATTTTCCAATTTTTCTGCCTGTACACAAGTTGTGCCTACCAAAGAATTAAAGGAATTAACAATCCTAGCGTACATCAGCTATACCGACTGATTTGATGAAGCCTCACGGCCCTTCGGCCTTGATCTGTCCCAGCGCGGAAAAGTGCAGCTTCAAAAGTCCAACTCAGTTTGTTTCAATGCCCCTCAATCTCAGAGGCTAACGCAGTTAACAAAGTGGTCGACTTGACTTACTGTTTTTCTAAAAGGAGGGTATGGCCAGTCGAGCTGATTTGAGCCCATTTGTTCCAAGGTTCCTACAGCCGAGTCATTTTTTCACCGAATTTGACTCCTAGACAAGACTGTCACAGCTCGAAAGACAAATGGATGATGGAAGCTCTAATGGGATTCGCATACTGTATCTACAAAACGCCCGTTGGAAGTTCAAATGTCCAGCAATCAAATTTGGTAGCGAATGCAAACAAGACAGTTTTACATCAACGTGGATGGAGAATTTGTGACTTATCACTCGAGGTAAAACCTTGATAAAACAGTTAAACAGAAAGGGGAGTTATTTTGTTTCATTTCTACTATTTCATGTTGATTACCTAGCTGCACACATATCTGGCAACAATATCGTATCCACACAGCCTGAATCTTAGGCTTACGTCGTAGTCTACAAAACATGACATAGACGGCTTCATTGGTCTCAATGGTCATATATCAGGCTAAGATACTTAGAAATTTGATTTCTACCAAAGGATTGTTTTACAGCTATGCAAAATTACGGAATTACATGATCCTATAAATCTCGACTTCTTTCTGAATCCAAACACTCTGGAAAGTGTAGAAATTTGAGAGAAAACTCCCTCGCCGTTGGATGATGTTCGCTCGAGTTTGGCAGTGTGTATCAATCTTCGAAATTTGAAGTTGCGGTTGACACTCAATGAAAATACGCGAGAGATTCCTTGAGTAGTTTTGGGGCGTTTTCCAGCGATGAAGCCGCTTCTCTTCTTCCATGACAAGACAAAATCTCATTACTTAACGGAAACAAAAAAAACTACTAAAGCAATATTGCAGAGATTCCATTATATGCCTTTAGCGCACCAAAATTGATAAAATCAGTTCACCCTGAGATAGAGACGAAGTCTAGTTAAGCAGGTGGAAATGTGTGCTAGACAAACAAATTCGGATCGAAAGCCTTATCGTAAACTTGGGCATCGTTAACTGGCGGTTTTAAGAGAAAGTCTTGAGGCAAAATGCTCGTTCAATAGAAAAACTGGGTTTGGAGGGATTGAGAGAATTGGATGCAAACAGAGACGTAGAGGATTCACTGCGTTGGAGCCTTTTCTTCAACTTCACCCGACTAAGATCTGTAGATCTATCTTGTAACCATGGCAGGGCTCATGATCTTTTGGAATCAATCAATTTTGACACGTTTCCGTGATTGAAGAGTTTTTCGTGAGTCGTATAATTCTTCCGCCGCAAACTGTTGAAAGGGTGTAAGCGGATATGGTCACCATACAAAAGGGGAACACTGGCATTGAAAAGGCAAACGAAATGGCCTGGGTTATTCAACAAGCTGAAGGAGCAGAGAATGAAGGATGGTGGACAGAGGAAAGGCTGTAGGACTTACTTGCTCATAGAGTCCTTGCTTTCACCACAAGGGTCAAATTAGCACTCATGGTGAAAACAAAGATTTCAGATGGTGGTATCATTTTCGGGATACTATTCGGTATTTAAACAAGAATGATGGAAGAGAGTGAAGCTAATTCAAAAAAAATACTACGTGTCAGTTTCACATTTCATCACAATCTAATAAATCTTCCACGTTATGAAATATTAAATCAAAAATTGGAAAGTAATAATTAATAAATTTCTATCATTTTTCTTAGACTCATTAGCTAAAATACCTTAAATTACTTATGAGAAGTTGAGACAAATGGCTTTGCATAAATAGAAAATGCAAACTTAGAAAGGAACACAAATTAGTGCGTTTATTGTTCGTCCAATGCATTTTTATGGTTAAGATGGAAAGTTTTAATGCACTAGGATGAAAAAAAGAAGTGCAATAAATAATTATCTACAATCTTGCCATTCCCAAATTTATAATGTGCATTTTTATTTATTTTTTCAACCAGCGTTAGTTTGTACTCTACATACTCCATATATATAAGTTCTTGGAGAGATTTTTCAAAAAATAAATTTGAACTTTGATCTATATAGGTCTCTAAATAGCTACTAAATTGTCATCAAATTAAGTTGTATTTATTCCTTAAATGCAGGTAAGCCAAACAATTCCGGTTGGAAGGCCTCCAAGGATGGGATCGTTAACGTGGCTTCCACGCCATCTATGTCAGTAGTTGTAGTAGCTGGTACCCAAACGACTTGCATACCAGCAGCGTAAGCAGCTCGAACTCCATTTGGAGAGTCTTCAAAAACCAGTGCCTTAAAAGATAAAACGTTAATTATCCACAAGACCCAAATTAAAACTGAAATAAATCACTAATATAATATCCGTTTTACATTCTTCATTTCTGTTGGTTGCACATCAAAGCGTTTTGCAGCAATAATGAAAATGTCTGGGGCTGGTTTCCCGTTTTTTACCTCAGGGTCATCCGATCCTCTCACGACGTGATGAAACAGAAGGAAAAAGTCTGGATGATGCTTAGATTTTAATTTGAAAGTAGAATCTTTACAACTGGTTGCAATACACATTGGTATACCGTGTTCTTTGAGGTGTTTAACTAATCGCTCTGCACCTGGTAGGAAAGGAATATATTCGGAGAATACCCCTTCGTATTCTTGCTCTACTTCATTTAGATATTGGTCCACTGTAAGTGGTAATTTGCACTCTTTTATTAGGGCTGCAGCACCGTCTTTTGCGGTTCTTCCTAAGACTTTCATTTTAGCCTCGTGAGTGTACTCTTGACCGTATCTGCGGCACACGATTGAGTTAGCTTTTTCATACCGTGACTCAGTCTCTGGAAATGAAAAAAGAATCAATCATCATAAAGAAGAAGTTGACTTTCTCACTAAACTAAATCTTACCGATTAGAAGTCCATCCATATCAAAAATGACGTGGGTAACTGGATGGAAATTCGACTCAGGCATAGTTGAAAGTAAAAGGTTGTGTTTTGTAGATTCTCAAAGTTGGAGACAATAATCAGAGTTTTTTTTAGATGGATTTATGTAAAAAGTTAAGACGTCTTGCACAATTATCCAAGAGCAAGTCAAACAGAGGGAAATAGTACCCGTATGAATAGAAGTTTACAATTAATGTACGGATATGATTATTTATTTATCTGTACTGCATTTTCAGCTGGTTTTCCGTACTCGTGCTTCTACACTTGGCACGGATGCTAGTATGAAAATTATTCAAGGTCATGCAGCGCATATCCAATGTAGTACTACAGTGTACAGTAAACGAGTAAATCCCATCAAATCGTGGTAATGTAAAACCCGGCTATTTGGCTTTTGCAGGCTATGATAATGTGCTAAGATCTGAGTCTGATCATGCATTTAAAGAGATGGAAAGCATAGCGAATGGAATCATGTCAACTTCATTCTTCGAAAAATCATCGACTTTTGACATTACTTACAATTAATTTGTTTTTGTTTTATCAATAAGCAAGTGAAATCAGAATATCAATTTGCCCCTAAAATGCAACCAAACCAACAAAACACAAGAATTTATGTAGAAAAATGAATACTGTCCAGGTCCTTTTCTACTGAAATTGATATTTTTCTTCTGTTGACATTTGATTTTGGTTAGAAGCGTTGTAAAATTGGTGATTGTAGTTTAAAAAGTAATTGAACCATTTCATGGTTCTTTAAAATGTGGCATTGATTGTCATGCGTAGCATATTATTCCTTGAATGCCGGTAAGCCAAACAACTCTGGCTGGAAAACTTCCAAGGAAGGGATCGTTAATGTGGCTTTCACTCCATCTGTATCTGTAGTGGTGGCAGCTGGTACCCAAACAACTTGCATACCTGCAGACTTAGCAGCCTTAACTCCACTTGGCGAGTCCTCGAAAACCAAAACCTTATGATGATAAATCAAAAAATAAGTTTTCACAATAAAAATTAATTACTGCAAATATTATTCACACATTTTATTCTTCATTTCTGTTGGTGGCACATCAAAGCGTCCCGCAGCAATAAAGAAGATATCTGGAGCTGGTTTTCCGTTTTTTACTTCAGGGTCATCCGAACCTCTCACAATATGATGAAACAAAGAAAAGAACTCGGGATGGTGTTTTGACTTCAATTTGAAAGTAGAATTCTGACTGCTGGTCGCAATACAGATTGGAATATTGTGTTCTTTGGGGTGCTCAACCAATCGCTCCACACCTGGCAGGAAGGGAATGTATTCGGCGAAAACTCCTTCATATTGTTGCTCTACTTCATTGACGTATTGGTCCACTGTAAGTGGCAATTTGTAATGGCTGATTAATTCTGCAGCTCCGTCCCTTGCTGTCCTTCCTAAGACCTTCATGTCAGCCTCTTGAGAGTATTCTTGACCATACCTGCTAAACACAATTGATGATGCTTTTGCATATCTTGACTCAGTCTCTGGAAAAAGAAAAGATTAATGATGCGGTTGGAAGAAATGACCAGCCAGTAGACACATAAATTCTGGTCATAAAGCACTCGATCGTACAACTTTATTGGTGTAAGTCTTCCCTTTCTCCAAGGTTACCTTAAGGTATCATGAAAATAAAATGTTTTATACTTACCTAGTAGAAGACCATCCATATCAAAAATGACATGGGTAACTGGATGAAAATTTGACTCTGGCATGTTTAAAATTAGAGTTTCAAAAAATTCCTTAAGTGCTATATATACGAGATCAATCTGTTACCGTTCATAAAATCTTGTAGCACTTGTCCAAATCTAATTGTAAGTGAGAGAAATAGCTCCAGTGTACTACAGCAGAATTGTACATGTTTATGTTTGATGATCATATTTTCAGCTGGTCTTCACCACTCTTGTTTCCACTCTTGTAAAGTATGAAAATTATTCAAGGTCAGACAACGACATATCTAATGCTTATACTGTACTCTTGCTAATCAAATCGTGAACTTGAATGGAAAAACGAAAAGCCGGTTCTTTGACATTTTACCAGAATTAAGTAAATCTTTGAACCTCCTAAGAGCCATGTACATCACTGTTGCAAAATTAAAATGCGGGTCCCAATCACTAGATACAAATCAAAGTTGATGTCTTTGGATAAAGTGAGAAAACTGTTTTTTATTAATGCGCTTAGTGACCATGAACATTTTGTCACGTTGCCCCAAAACTGGGTGTATTGAACTCTTCGTGACACTTCGTTTTTTCTTTATGAATGAACTGCATGGAACTGCTGGTCCATATTTTATGTAATGGCAAAATAAGTGAAAATACTTGGAAAAATTATTTTCTTTAAATTATCATGTTATATTTATATAATTAACTTTATTGAACATCATCAGCAATAATAATTGACATGCTGGTATCATTAATCATATTTTGTTATATTACGACACATATTTATTCATTTTTCATATTATTATGTTCAGCGTAATTATCTAAAGGTAGTTCTTTTGGTGGTAGTGCTCGGCTGAAGATAATCTAAGAGTTTATTGTATTTTCAAGCCTTTCTTATCAATGTCTTGAACATATCGACGCCAACACGATGCCTTTCTGTAACGTATATGCAACTGTTCTCAGTTGAACCCAACTTTTATAGGTTCTTGCTCTGGATGACATTTCCAAAATATTCCGCAATAATATTTCATTAATTTTTTTTTTCGTTTACATATGGCCAAATTATAAATCTCTTATCAAGTTGTTTCCGTTGCACATTCCTAATCCACTGTACATCTTATGCTCGAACAATTTATTATCATAATAATAATTTTTATGTTTTGATTTTACGCTAATAGTACACAGAATTATTTTTTATGCATGTAAACTCCCATTTTTATAAAAAAAACAAAGCAGGCGAACACTTCAATTATTTCAGGCATTTAGGATACACCTAACCCCCTTTCTCTCCTTCTCTTTCACTCCAAAGAACTATTTCATTTATTTGACAACTTTTAAACCAAAATCCCGCTTGCCTGCTTATTTTTTATAAAATTGTCCAACAATCATGTTTTTGGTGACCTTGGCCATGCTGCACCCACACAAAATAAGTCCAAATCGATTTTTACTCTATACAAATGTTTAAATGTATTGTTGTATGCACAAATATAAACTACCTGATAGCACTTTCCTCATTTTCCCTTTCCTGTCGGTTCTTTGCTTACACAGGTGTATTTAGTAACACGGTGTAGATTTTCTCTTTCTTTTTTCAAAATGAGTGTATATAACGTACTTAATAATTGGTAATTAATATTGTGTATTACATCATGTATAAATTTGCATATATGAAGTTTCGCTAAATAAATTTTGTTTTGTATTTTATTGATAATTGTATTTACGATAGTTATTCATAGTTAAACATTAATCTGCGTTAGTGCTACACAAACTCAACGTATAAAATCATGATTGTACTTACAAGAAAAATGAAAGGTACAGTATTTCCATTAACCTTTACAGCTGATTTTTATACTGTGTTAGGTTCAGGAAAGCAAATCAGACACACGCATTCGTTTAGTAAACCAATTGTACCGATACCCATAGAAAGTTAACTTTTATTTTTTTGTATAATTTCAACTACTTAAAACAGTCAACATTATGATTATTCCGTTAATCATGAACAGCACCATATATTTTTGTTGTAAATGATGAAGAGATACGCAAAAGAAAAGATTTACTTTGTATAATTAACTTGTTCTCACTAATGTATTTGAAGCAAACAAGTGCGTTTTTTTATGTAAACATATTATTTTGTGAGCTTTTGTTTGAACAGTTATTTTTAAAAAGCCAGTTGAAGATTCCCTAAATCAGTTGATTGTAAAGTACCTACATTAATTTAACAGGTGCAAAAATAAATCCATTTCGAGAAAATATGGAGACATTTAGACAAAAACGAAAAAAATCCCGAAATGTCACGCTAAGAAAATTCTACGTAGGCAGTCATACTATACTCCCTAATAATACAATTTGGAATTTTCTATTTTGTTTAATCTCGATATTTTCCTTTCATTTATGAACAAACGCGAAACTTTTGGATTTAAATTCCTAAACAAAGCATAGTTCCTTTTGAAGCACTACGAAATCAGTATTGGAGAAAGTCAGACAAGAAGATAAGTCGTCATAACAATGAGATTAAGTCTAGCTACCTGGTTAAACCAACGATAGAAATTAGTTTAAATAATATTCTTATATCCCCACAATTTGTAATAACAAAAATATTTGTATGTATCCAAACTGTTTTTTTTTCCTAAGCGAGAAACATATAGAAGTAGTTATCTATTACCCATATTTGAAGATTTTTTTTCTGGAAACATACGCCTTTCTCTTGTAGTTAGTAGTAACTAATGTATTGATTTAACGCTAAATAAGTTTTATTCAGAAAACCATTATTGTTTTCAGTTACACTGGTAGATGTTGTGGAAATATTGTATTCTCTAGCAGTTGTTTGATCGAAATAATGTATACTTTATGTAAAGAACTTTCCCCGTTTTAGTTTTGCATAAAACCCAATCGCCTAACAAAAGTATTTCATTGATGTTCATTGTTTTCGCTTAAACTCACTGCCTGTTTGCTAGGACTAGCTAGTAATTAGTTTATTGTAGATGGAAACTTTTATTAGCGAAAAATTGCGATGTATTATTAATAAAGAATCTTACGAAATATTATATTAAGATTTATTGTTTCTCTGTTGCGTAAATGTATAGTAGTTGCATAATTTTCATATCGTCATGAACCATTTTTTTATTATGTCTGATGAATTGATTACGAATCACTTGTCGGAGAATCTACCAACTAAAAAAATTACGATATAAGGTTACTTACTCAAAGGTGAGGATGATTATGCTAAAAACAGGGGATTTCTCTTGGATTTACTATCCAAACTTAAAGTTAATGGAAATGCTACATTGCTTAATTCTCATTACTGTAGTAGTTCCACTACCTTTAAATAATAAAAAGGGGAAATTATCCCACTACATTCTTACGTTATAATACTATTTGTAGATTTATATATCCTGCAGCACACATTACCACGTTTCTTGATATGTACAATAATGTTTAGCTTTTGCATAAAAAACACGTATGAAGATGAGGATCTGCCGATCGTCAGTGTGTTTCCTTTCAAGTCATCACCACCATAACCGGTCCAACTGATAAAACAGTTAATGTTCTTTTTTATTTAATTTTCTTAATATTTTTTTGTCAAATTTCTACTTTATCTATTCTCAGTATTCATACCATTTTGTGTAAAAATGAATACCGAAAATTGTGTCATGCAAAAGAGCACTGCATCGCACTATAAAACCAAAAGAACCATACCAATTCACTTGTCTACCGCAATTTTAGTCTAAAAACTTAATCATTCATAGCATTAACTAATCACAACTTAACTTTTACTTTAAACTTAAGAACACTTCATTAAAACTTCTACGTATTATACAAACTTATAGTTATCATTTGGCTATTGAAATTAGCTAATAAATTATTTAAAGTTTGTTAAGGTTTCTTTTGTTTCTGATATGTTTAGTTGCATATATGGCATTTCTTATACGTCAGATAAGTATTATACTTGTAAACTTGATAAGCCTTCAAGTATTCTGTTTTTTTTTAGAAAAGTCAGTGTTGCACAAACTTAGTTAAAAATAACTTAGATTGGTAATATAAATAGTAGCGTTCATTGATATGCTTGGATTTCAGTTTTGATTAGTATGTATTGTTGTAGCGTAATAATAAATGCAATTATAACAGTAAATTGGCTTACAGCTGCATCATACTCATCCTAATAACTCTTAAGTAAATCGTAACACAAATCGAATTATTGTATTAGGTATACTGCATTAGAATGCAATTTTTTAGCGCGAAGACATCAACTTTTTTTGAAAACCATTATCTCATAATTTTGTTTATAATACGTATAATACAGATATACATATATGCCTACATATTTATAAAGCCTTTTTTGTAGGATTCCGTTCAATAGATGTTTTTTGAATTTTCGCGGGACTTTTACCCACCTGCGTTTTACTCATGTATTAGGTTTACGCAGTAGTCTTTACTTCCATATTCTTCTTTACGGAAATGGATACAGGTAGTTTTTTCAAACATCCCCCTACGCAATCCCTTCAATGCAACACCAACAGGATGAAATATACTTCGCTCCGTTTCAACTCGAAGAAAATTCAAGCGCTCTAGTTATGTTGCCTACATCAGTTACAACTTAATTATTCGTAGATTATTATATTAATATTGCGGCTTCTTCGTACATGTTAGTCAACGTAATATTTTAATAATTTCATCAAAGTACCAATATTTTATTATGTTCGTTTGTCTACCATAAGAAATATTTAGTTTAAAAATGTTTACTGGTTTCGTTAAAGTTTATACTTAAGATTAGGCTGATATGCTATAATGTCTTTCTGACGTTCATATTCAAAGCTTTTCAAACACTTGAAGTGTTTAGAGTGGGTGGTTATTTCTTGAGGATATTTTTGGATATTGTAGTTATGTATGACGAAATGCTCATTTAATGAATCTGAACTGTTTCATAGGTATCTATAAAAATTACAATCTACGAAATGTAAGATTTCATTTTTGATGCAACAACTCCTCCTGCCTGCGCCGAAACGCTAATAATGGCAAAATGTTGTAGCTAACATACATTAACTCGGTCCGGCCGAATGATATATTTTTCATAAGAAAAAGAGAATTAGGAAAAGTAAATAGCTACTTGGAATGAAAAACTTTTACCACATTGATAATGCACAGACTTTGCGTTTGCTACGCTTTTATAATGATTCGCAAACTTGGTAAGACGATGCAGTTTCAGTAATAATGGGAATTGAAATGAGCGAACAATCTCTTTACAAAACTCTCTGAGGACTTTGCGAACTGAACAACTGCAATAAATCCATGACAACTTTTGGGTAACAGAATCCTCAATACTACAAAGGGCTTCTTCTAAAAATCATGCTTAGGTTTGGTCATACCATAATATCTTTAAGTAGTCTTTAGTCAAACCACAAAAAAAAATGTTCCTTAAATTAACTGCGGTCGTTCTGCAATCGATTCTTGAAAAGAAACTTGAAGAATTTGATAGGATTCTTGTATGTTACCGATATCATTATTATCGTTCAAGATGAAATTTATGCAATATTATTATCAATATATACTTGATACTTCAACCGACAATGTCACAGAAGAACCCCGATTTTGGTTTAGTTCATTTACTAGTATATTGTAGAATGAACGGTTTAGTTTTAGAATTACGTAATATTAATAATAATAATGTTCCGGTATTTTCATCGCATTGTTGGAGCATGTTCATAGTTTTTTTTGGAATGTAAATTTGCAAATACAATGTGATCAGAGTTTAGTGAGTAAGGTAAGTTCAGAAGTTCCTAGATTTTAATTATAATCAGTGAGTTAGATTTCCGTGTTATCTTATGCAAACTCAAGAGATAATAGTTTCTTTTGTGAATATTATCCTAATGGAAATACCGTTCTGGGTTTTGGAATGCCTTTTCTGGAATCTATTTATATCAAACAGTTCCATGGAATAAGTTTAAATGAAAAAGTAGATGTGGAGACAAGGCGCATTATGACATTTTCTTTCCATTACCCTCAATTATATGCACACGAGATTTGTGAACACTGTAAATTGTTATTGTTGAATTAGTTTGGATCTGAGTTTAACTGGCCAATTATCGTTTGCATGGAACGAAAATAAAAGTAAACTAATGATAGGAAAAACTACTGGAAAGAAAAATATTTTGAGTAAAAAATAGAAAGTAGTTTACATCTATTGGTAATGTTTTTTTTTCAATATCCTACATCCTCTAAAATTTTACTTTTAACAGGGATGAACATGACGCCCACAGGAACCGCTGCTGACTGAAACACAATAATATTTTGCGCTTGTAGTACTAAAAACTGATCTTGATCGGTAGGGGGCTTTCAGTTTGGACAGCGTTGACTTGACAATTTTCCGTGCGCTTTCATTAAAGGTACGAATTTGAAGGGGTCGGTCGTTAAGCAATCATCCGAATCTCGTCAATGAGGCAATACTTGGACAATGGCAAAGGTTGCTGAAAAAGGCAAAAATTAACGAGAGCTCCTTACATCCTTCTTAAATTCTGTGCATAAGTTTGTCTTGAAAAGATCTAAAAAAATGCGCTAGTTATTACAACAAACGAAAGGAATGTAATAATGAAGTTTCACACGACAATATCTACTGTAAGTTAAGGATAAAGTGGAATAATATAAAATACATAAATTATGCTTCTATAGTCAGCCAACAGATATAGTTTGAACGTGAAAAATTTGGTGAAGTTTGTGGAAAGTTGAGGTACTTTACATGTATATTGTATAATATGTAGGTATGTATGTATATTGTATAAAAATATTCAATCCTCCAAAGGATTGTAATAGTAACAACAACCGAATAACTGTTACTTTCTGTGCTAGGCTAGTTCAGTGTATGGATTATTCTGACTAAATGTCGGCCATATTATTATACTAGTTAGTCACAGTCATAACATAACCAAGTGTTAAATAAGACTGAACTTTTGGACTACTTTGTAAATAGAGGTTTTTGGTAGCGAAAGAAGTTTTGGATTTGTTCGCTTCTAATATTAGTTATTTTTTTTCTACGCGGTAGATGACTTTTACGGTAAGTATGAGAGATGAATGGGAGACCGATAGTCAATACAGATTAGATCATAAATAAAATGTTAAATTAACATATGAGTAGTAACCAAGGTATATAGCTAGCATTTCAACTACAAAGCTACAAATCTAGGCGGTTTTTACAAATATGATATAATAATATGTAAGAACTTGTTAATGTCGGCGACCCCGATGGTAAAGGAAGTAGACTCCAAATAAAACAATGAGAATTATTAATGCCACAATTGTAATGATACCTAAGGTGACCAAAAGTTCTCCAGTGACGATCCGACTATGAACATCCCCATTTGAACATGGTTCCTTTTGCTGTCCAAGCATGGCTGTTAAGAAAGCAATTTATGGAAATTATACTTTAGCTCCCGTACTTAAGCTTACTAGGTTTTAATTAAATCCTAGACTTACAAGTGGCTTGCACTAATTGCGGCAGATATTTTTTCCAGAAGGCACACTGCTTGAGTCTCGGACCTCGTCCGATGCTGACTTTCTTGGTCGCGTTAACACTCAATTCCAAAAATTCCCGTCCATATCTATGGTAAATTAAGAAGAAAAAACAAGCTCAGTCTTCTTCTTAACTTTATGACGCATGGAGTTAATAAACGTTTCGTGACAAATCAAACGGAAATATTACCTAATTTCCATAAACTTAATGATAATCAATAATTTGACTCTTTGAAGTGTTTTTTAATATTCATTATATTCATTTAATTCATAAGTTTGTTTATTCATTATTAAACAAATAGAGAAAGTTCCAAATGCAGCATTCTATTCATTTAACTCAATATCGAGCTATTTAACTATTTGTTCTAGTCTTAGCTCCTCATGAAACGTTAAGCTGCATTTAATAACTATAGTAATGTGAAACTTAATTTACAAACTCACGCGGTATGCACGGGCCAATACAATTTGTTCCACGTTCCATTGGGGTAAAGGCTTGGGTTCCTGCGAGTAAAAACATTACTTACGTCACTCTTCACATTTGAATAAAACTTTACATTTCTTCCAAAAGAAAAAAAACGCTACCCCGTTTTGGCAAAGTTGGCCCAATATCGCATCATTAGTCGACTGAGCTCAACTTCCTGAGGGTTAAACCCCTTGGATGGGTCAAGGGGTTCACCGAAAATAAAATTTATTTCATCTGCGTGCATAACACCCGTCCACGATGGCCAAGGGTGCTGCGAGGACCGATGTGTGAAGTAATACATGTAGACATAATTACCCGCGTCCGCATACCTGTACCACAGACATGATAAGAAACTAGCAGTGGTTTTCTGTAATAATGAATCTTAACTAAATGTGGACAATAACTTCACCTATAGGCCAATTCGTTGACATTGCATGTAAAGTGTTTGTCGCCGACAATTTTATCAAGATTATCACGATTCTTGATGGGATCATGTGGATTGAGCCAGTCAGTGTACTCAAAAATGACTGCCTGTCTCGCTATGTTATTCAGATAGGGATTGAGTTCACGAACTGATTGAAGGAAGTCGTCCCGGTCTACCATCACATTCTCCTTATTTTGAAATAAATTTGTTAGATAGTAGATTATAAAGTAGTTGCCTTCCTCAAGGTTGCTTCCCAGTAGCAAAGGCGTCTGCTTGAAGTGACCGCTTGTCAAGGCCACTTCTGGCATTTCATCCAGAAATGATCCATCTAGGGGAAAAATTTGAGAGTTTTTAAAGCGTTGCTATTCTCATGGAATCAGAAGGTGTTGATACATTAATCACACGGGTCATTTTGAGTTGCCATACATACTTTCATTTTGTGTTTTGATAATTTCTCAGATTCAATAAATCAGTTATTAATTCGGGGTAAAATAATTTCAGTTAAACTTACCTAGTACTGGCACGAATGGAAACTCACATATTCCTAACGTCCCCCACTCTTTTGACACCAGCTCCGAAGAGTTGACTGTCCGTAGACATGCCACGACATCATTAATTCTACCCCAAATAAAAAGAGTTGCTCATAAAGATTACACAATCTCATGCAAAGAGTCTCGTGTGCAAATTTCTATTTCCGGTTTGATTCCCATTGAATTGAAAATTTTGTCGAATCATTATTAAGTGGAAGCTTCAGAAAATTTATTAATATTAGTTCTCACTCACATAATTTAATTTACCCTTAAAATTTTGTGGTAGATATTAAAATCTCACTTTGCCCCAATCAAGCAAAGGTGAATGAAAAATTCAAAATAAAATAAATTTTCCAAGTTTATGAAGTACTAACCTGTTTTTGTCGTGAGGACAGTTTACTGCCTCCGCCAAGCGAAGGCCTCTAAGGATAGACTCCTCACGGGAGATAAGAGCCCATTGGGCCGTTGCACTTCCGGACTGCAGAATTGCCCGGTTATACAGGTTACGACTCAAAGGGCTTAAAAGATGTAAGGAGACTGCGACAGCTCCTGCAGACTCCCCAAACAGGGTCATATTGTCCGGGTCACCACCGAAACGCTCAATATTATCTTTAATGAACTGGAGCGCCATAAGTTGGTCAAAAAGTCCTGCATTTCCGGGCACTTCTGGTGTGCCAAAATACAGGAAACCTAGAGAGGCCACGCGGTACTGCATTGACACCACAAGTACCTCCTCTGTCACGGCCAAAGTTCGGTGATCATACACGTCCAGCGTGCTTGTCCCACTATAAAATCCCCCACCGTAAACCCATATCATCACCGCAAGCTTTGGTGATCGATTGCTATTCACACAAACATAAAAAAGGCGTTCACATTATTAAGTAGAGGAGGTAAATCTTTTTTATTAAAATCTCAATGCTATATAACTCATTTAATAGCTCTCAACATATATGGATAAATAAATGACATTCCATTACTTGATATATTACTTGCATTTTTCCTCTTCGTGTTTTACAATCAGATTACATTTTCTTGCCACGAACAATACCCATAATGTCATAATATACTACAGTAAGCCAATATCGTGCTGTACATTATGTAAAATCCGGATAGTTTTCCAATGTCATATTGCACTATATGTACTATTTGTCTTTCCTTTCGACAGTCATCTATTATTATTAACGTACATTTCAAATATATCTTTAACTCTTTAACGATATTAGGCAACACCATAACTTTTCTTTTAAGATGGAAATAATATGTAGGATTTTTCATTCCACAAAAATCCCATTTTAAATATGTACGTCTTCTTAGAAATGGCTGTGCTTTACTTAAGATACTCTAGTAGCTTAAAGCTTGTAATATTTTTCCCTGGATGGTAGGAATTAGGAAACACAGGTCAAAAAATGCTTTCATTTCATTGAGTGCTTTCTTTTATAATGTTGTTGTAAGATTTAATGGTTTGAAATAAATTAGCTGTCCAATCATTTGCCAATCTATGCTACAAAGAACGAAGGATACGTTCCAAAGAAAGTAAAATTTTTACCTTGGAGCTACCACATTAAGGTATAAACAGTCCTCTGAAAGATGAGTATTTGGATTCCACATGGCGGCACCAGCAAAATCCGGAAACAAGGTATCAATAATTTGCGGACAAGAGTTTGGCGGTTCGCGAGCTTCTCTGACATTCGGCCACTTCTTAATGGGTCGGGGATGACGAAATCTTAACTTATCTATAGGTGGCTGTAATAAAAAAATATAAACAGTAAACTACAGAGCATGCACAGTATTTGAGCAAGAAACTAGACTTACTTCCGCATAAGGGATCCCAAACCAGCAATCCACTTCCTCCCTTCCGGCGGTTTGTGCAGTGTCCCGAAATCCTCTCACCCATCCTGTAATAATCCCCAAGTAGGTATGTAAGTCTAGGTCTAGTTATATCATATCATATGGCTGATACCATTTCCTGTTTTTAAATGCATTTTATTAAATAGTAAATATATAAATATAATAATTATATAAGTAAATAGACAATTTTACCAATTTCTTGAATTGCTTGTTTTAGCGTTTTCTACTACCCATATAATTATAGGGCACTCGTTGCATTATTGACTTTCTTAATTTATAGCTTTATACCACTGTAATTGCAGATTCATGTACATGGGCAAGCACATACCCAATAATTTTTGCATGAACGAAAACAAGAAAAATGCATGTGAAGGAAATGTGCACGCCTTATTTTTTTTTAAATTGATAGGGTTACTACCTTTGGTTGTTTCGACGAGCAGACCGTCGTCGCCTGTGAATTTTCCTGAGGCATCGGATTGCCTGACAACCACATGAGAACAGGTTAGAACCAGCTGGACAAGGCCGATGAAGTACCGATTTTGAAGACACATTGCTCATCTCAAGCGGCTTTCGCTGTGCAACTAAAATAAAAAAAATAGAAAACTTATAATGTTTAATATGACCGGAAATTCTGTAAAAAGCACAATAAATTCAACAAGCTTGTCTCTTTACCAAAATTGTATAAAATTCCTTAATACCGTAAAATTACAATTTGACCTAAACAGGAGCATTTCCCAAGTCCCTTGTAAACGTTTCAATTATTTTTTCTGAAAATAAACACCCTCTAAAAATGCATTGTAAAAGGGTTGTTCCACGATGAAGTTCTTAATAATAATCCTGCAATAAATTTCTTTCCAACACACGCGCTAATGGATACGTAGCTGAGCTTGTGAAGCGGTGTATTGACTTTGATATGTCCATCTGGACCAATTTGGTCAATGCATGAAGGCATCAAAAATGCTTGATTGTTCAAAATGACAATCCATGGCTTGTAATAACTCATTTAAAAGCTCTGGACCAATTATTTGAATCAAACTCAAATGTACACATTTTACTTTTTGTATTTAAGGTTAGATTCGGTTTCAGGGAAAGCTAGAGACTTTTAATTCAGTTTTTCTGATTTAGTAAAATAACTTTTAGCTAATGCTTCGACTCAGCTACGTAAATGTAGCTTTCAGCTTTTGCATAGTGTGACATGAATCATCCATGCATTTAAAAGTGTAAATCTGTCTGACTATGTATATGTAGCTGTCTTTTTAGCTAGAGAAGCTTTTTTGTAAGTGAGATGGCTTATTCCAATTTAGGCTGCTAAAGCGGTTCTAATATGATGCATTAAACCGTTTATAGGGGTTCCACTATATTACCAAGAAAGCAGTAGGGAACGAAATATCAAGTTTTTCATAGAGAACAATTATTGGATTCAATGAACTTGGATGAGTTTTAAAGTTTTCCCGACGTGGAATGTATCGGCGCGTATTTTGATATAATTAAATTCAATTGGAATTTATATTCATTGCCCTGTCTCGTAAGTAATTCCCTTAGAGGTTTTGACAGTCACTAGGCTCTACACATTTTAAATAAATCGTTTAAAGGTTTCATTAACACAAACCTTACTGGAATTTACTAACCGCTCATAAGCAGTTCCATTCTAGAAGTTTTGTAACAGTTCTTAAACTTTTATCATTTTATACATATTTGAACTTTCGTTACTGGCAAATATCTTTGAAACATTAAAAACACACTTCCCACAAAATGAATATGAACTTTTGCTATGTACCATTTTAAACTGAGCGAACAGTTAGAGTACACATTTGGCTCTTTGGCATGTTACGTAGCCAACGAAAAGGTTACATTTACTTGTTTTTCATGGTTGACGGTAGGAGAGACCTTTTAGGCCTGGATGTCAGTCATTTCATAATGTAACATTATATTTGCTGTCTCCCCATTGCATTTGGAAGGTTTTGTTGACAAATGACAACAATATAGTTTTTAGCCGTCAATCAATCACTAAAAGTATAATATGGATGGCAAAAAAACTTGCTTGCGAGAATAAAGTATGAAACATTTGTAAGTGTAAAAGTATCACTAGAAAAGTATTTATAGAGAAAGTAAGTAGTCCTATCGTAGAATTTACTAGCTCCAGATTAGGATCTGTTGTTGAGCCAACTCACACTCTCTGTAAATATTTTATTGCATTCTATTCTCTCACGAAAAGCAACCAATGGGATAAGAGTTCAGGGGGATGGGATCCAATTTATTGGTTCGATTTTCTTTCCCTTTTTACATCTTCTAAACTCGATTACATGTAGACCTCAGGTAATACTATGAGGCAAGAATTTTTAGTGTTAAAAAGTGGTTTTCGTTTTTTGTTCTTTCACAACACATTTGTTTTTTCTCGACTGAACATCAGTTAGAGGATAGCCTCTTTTTTAATGCAGAGACAAATGTAGATGGCCTTCCAAGTCGTAACTTTAGTCATTTCCTTCTCTTCAAACTTTATTGTCGATCTTTCTTTCTCCTTCCTTACTACCTCCTCGGTCGGAATCAACTGAACAAAGTCTAAATAGCCTTATAAGGAAGGTATTCCTTTTGGTTTGAATGTATGCCATGGGAATCGCAACTTGAAAGCACCAAAATATTGTAATGGGAGAAGGATTAACGGTAGATATCTATTGTACTTGACCAATTTTCATTCTCCTCGCATATCAATATAAAAATGTATGGTTACCTTTGGTATTACGGTCTATATGAACATATATAATCCACTCTTTTTAATTAAACATAATAGCGGTCTAATAAGATGTGCTTCTTTCAATATTCAGACATTTCGTGAATAAAAGTGTTTCCAAACAAGGATCACATTTTTGTACGTTTTTTTTACAAATACTTTCCATGTGTGAGTGGTGTTAGCATTGTTACGCCATTCTTCTTACCTTCCATTTTCGACCTTCCCTTTTAGACAAACCCGATAAAAAGTTAACTTTTTTATTTTCACACTCAAGAAAACTGCCTTATCTTGTGATCAGTTCTCGTAAAATTGTCGGATATTTTAGCATCATCAAACTTTTTCGTTCCTTCTTTTTCCAAGAAGCACACTCCTAGTTTCCCTTTAATGCGTAAGCACGCCACTTAAAAATGTGTGTACTCGACAATTTCCCCTCATATAAACTAAAGTATATGCTTGTACTTTTCCCAGGTAACTTTCACCCTCGTGCCCATTTCGTTTCACAATTTTTCACGAAGGTTTTGTGACTAAACAACTTTTTCATTTTCTGGCAAGTGTGTATTATACCAAATCCCTTTAGGTTTTTTTGCCTTTTTTTACTACACTTATTTTAATGGAAAAATTAAAGACTGCTATACCATATAACTCCTTTACAATACACGTTACAAAATATTCGAAATTTTATGTTTGTAAAGGCAAATTTTAGTATTAAGTGGAATAAAATGTCGGAAATCAACATCATATTCCCAACTACATACAAGATGTGCAAGAAAGAAAGTGGAGAGATTCCGAGAGAGGATACTTTCTATGAGCGCGATATTGCTCTATAAAAACTTTGTGAGATATCTTAAGAAAGATCTTGAAAAGAATTTCTACAGGATGAAACTTTCACCAAAAGTTTAATTTAATTTAATATTTACTTAATAGCTTTCAGAAAGTCGTTTTATTTTAATCTGCATATTGATAAGTTCATCAATCATCATTCAATGAAGACGTTATGAACTAATAGTAATATCCATAATTTATTTAACTATAGGAGGAAAACTTGCGATGATTTGATAAAAAGAAAAGCCATAGAATTCAGTTACAAGCAGTATTCGCTATTTTCAAAGCTTTTGAAAAGCTTTCTTCAATATAGTAACTATTAAGTATCATTTAAAAGATTCAACATTATTTCTTTGAATTAATGCGTTTCGAAACAAAACTAAAGTTAAAAACTGGTTTTCACCACATAAATGATATCAGGGGCTATTTAAGACGGTCTGTTACGTTACAGAAGGGAATGTCCGAGACGAAAGTCAAAATGTGTTTGGACAAATTGCAGATACACTGCAGCATACATTCATCCTCTTTCTGATGTGTCTGCCGCCTGGAAACAGTATGATCACCGGTGGAGAGACTCACAAAAATACAAAAGATGAGAACTTAGGATTCTATTGTAGTATTTGTACAGTTTACAAACGAATCCAAGAAAGCAAAAAAAAATTGGTAGATCGAGATCGAGAGATTTTGCGATCGATCAATCCCATTTTTAAAGTCACTTTGCACCAAGCTGTAAGCATAAGAGTAGTCCTAGTCCTGGGTCCTGCATCTGTCACTACACCTTTGTGTTTCTCTTCTTTGCTTTCTTTTGCATCAAAAGTTTTGTAAACTATGGTTGGTTGGCTGATGTATCTGTGTAAATACATATTATATCAGGAAATAGGACGGCAGGCATGTAAGCCTACTATAATATGCGTGAAAAAACATAAAAGGTCGTCTATACTACTGGCGATAGAGGATAAAGGGTGATTTTTTGAGGGGCTCGCTCAGATTTTTACCATGAGAAGAATTAGGAATGCAGTGAACAAAAATGTACATAATACATTCTCCAGTCCGTATTAAAAATACAAGGGAATAACGTGACTGCCTCTACTCACTGGCGTTTCATTTAAACTGGTAATACCTTGCCGTGCTCAGCCGCAGGTCTGTGTAACCTATTTACACAAGGTTGTTCCGAGGGAAAGTTGTAAAAAGCAGAAAATGGTATCCACGCACGATACTTCTTTAGCTCAGCCTCTTAAACTCTGCTAGTTCTCTAGTATTTCTACGAGCATTTGACATAGAGCCACATCATTGTCTCCTCTAACGGTGGACCGAAGGGTCCTGTCTAGTTTAGTCAAAGGAAATAATAAGAACAAGAGCCCATTTTAAATGTGAGAGGAAATATAAACAAATCTTTCCTACGGTCGTTCCAGCCAATTCCCTTCTCTTATTTTTGCATCTTTTCTATTCTGAATGGTGAAATAAAATGAACCGCTTGCAATTAAAGTTCCATTTTTAACTGCTTAGATCGAGCTTGCTCTCGTTACTTTAGCACATGGACGTTACAGTTCATTCAGTCACAGCCTTAAAACAACTTTATTGATAGAGCTTTTTTATCCTTTTCAAATGGACTCTCAGGACCTTACAAAAAAATGGCTCGATATACATAAAGTATAGTCTCATGTACATAAAATCCGAGTCAGACCGACAACTTTCCCGGCAAAAACTTTCTTCACTATCTTCTCTTTTGTTCATCGTCTCATTTCTACTTTCACCGTGATCATTTCTGATAACCTATGTAGAATATGCAAACAGTGAAAGCAGTCGGATGTACCTAGCCATATCCTATCCTTACGTTGCTTAGGTACATGATCCAGAGTTCGAATAACTAGCGCATGGAGTCACAATAAACAGAACCTTTGCTAAAACCATTTTAAAAGAGCATGGTCTTGTGCATGTAGAAACCAAAAGACTAAAGAATGATTTTTGGTGAGGAAGGCGACATGTAAGAAACTCAGCCAATGGTAAGGAATGCGGTAAGAGCAAAAATCGAAAAGAAAGTGAACAGCAAATTTGAATGTATCACATTGTATCCATTCTTAAAACTAGCCATAAACTCCATTACAAAAATTTAGCTTCCAACCTATATAGAATATCCACGTTCTCATATTACATTACCCAAGTTTAACTCACCTTTTTCCTTATTCCGTAATTCGCCAAACAAATTGGTATCATCAAAAAGTCACATGTGACACATCATAAACGTTTCTTAGAATTTCTCAAGTCAAGCTACAAAGTATCATTTTAGTTCACAAATGATACCAAGTTAAGGCGTTGCCCTATCATTTATACAAGTAACATCATATGCTCTCCACTTGCTTTTAAGCCTTCCTGCTTTCCCCAGTTTTCCCGTGAACATGAACTATAATATTCTTCACTGGAAAACAGCTCTTAATCTTAAGGTTAAGCTTAAATTACTCTGGAAAAGTACTGAAGAGCTGTAAGATATCAAGATATGCATCTTTTTTCTCAATTAGGCTCACTGATTCCGCGCCTTATCATGACGACTGCTGTCATAAGTCTTCACGGCAAAAACAAAATCTTTAAAGGAACTAGTTATACTTTCGTTTGGCATGAGAATTACGTTGGCTTCAAAGAAACTGAGAAAAACAATTACACAAGGGCTTTGACTGTAAATTTAATTGCATACATGTATGAAACCCATAGCCAAATATAGTTTTTTACGAAAATAAATCTTGTTCAACATAACAATTTATTTGGATTGAAATGATGGCAGTAACTTTGAAACAAGAGCATACCAAAAATAGAAAGCTAAAGAAAGAAAATTTAGGTGCGTACTTCAAAGATCGACTTTGAAAATTTGGGGGAAAATTTGGTAGACTTGAAAAGAGCTTGAAATGATTATGAGGATTCGTATTATGCAATAAAACAGCCTTTTAATCACACCAAAAAGCTAACTCCACGCTTACACGCAACAAAAGCACCGCATTGAAATCTATTATTTGGGCATGCAACGTCTTTATTTTCATACGAGCCAACCCTTGTCCGAGGTATTTGCTCGGTTGAGATGGGAAAACTTAGGCTAATGCTAGCATATATTATGTACCCTAGTACGAATGGATAATGCATGAATTGCACTACATTTTCCGCATTTTCCTACTTCGTGCTGATACAGAACATTTTTAACATTTTTCCAGAAACACCCGCTTCAGTGGCTTGAAATCTGCGTTACTCTGAGCTCTTTATTAGCCTAAGTAACCTGCATCGTGGAGAACAGGCTATGCATTAAGAAATCAAAAATTGCTTGATAATGTCTGAAATAACGTACATAATCTGAAGATATTCTTTCTACAATGGGGTTTAAGGAGAAAGCTTAGAAAACTTATTGGAGGATTTAATACATCGCGGTTATCAAGGTAATATGCTAAATACAGTGACTTAGCCATGCCTATGAAATCTGATTAACATTTGGTCTAAATAATATATGGGAAGGAGAAACAACTAAAGCCCTCCAAGGAATTCAAAAATAAACTTAGAGACTTTATTTCATTTCATAAAATCAGTTCCGCTAAAGTAACATTTGTGACTGAAGCCACAAAGCATGCCGTATATTAAGTCCATGAGTGACTTAAATCGACATCCTGACTTTGCGTTTGTCTTCAGTATTACAGCTATAAAATGGTTCGTGTATCCTCGTAAATCCTTCAAAATCATCCGTGTCGAGAGCTAGAACATTTGCACAATAATAGTCGCAATCGTGACTGCGCGGCGATTACTGTGTGTCTTCTTTAAACACGGTATTTTAGACTCTAGATGGAAACTTCATGTCTTGGCCATGATAGTATTTGTTTTCATTTAATTCAAGAAAAACAATGTAAGAATAACGAATGCTTATTTCTGCACATAAATTTTAAAAAGGAAAGCTTCCTCAATCCGCTAAGGAATCAAAAGCTTGTAACTTTTACTGTAACACAAAAATGTAATACCACCTATATAAGATAAGGATGAAACGATAAGAGAGCCACAACACGCACTACCACCATCGCTATCATTGGTCGTTAAGCATTAGAAGCAAAAGCCATTATTCAAATATAATGTGTTTCTTCCGCCAAAATGATCGCATAAAATATCGGTTAGAGGCATAACTGTCTACATAGCATAACAGTAGGACAACTAGAAGGGTTATGCGTTTCCAACCGCCCAGTCAATAACTGAGAGAACGCACAGCTGCAGCTTTTAGTGTTGATATCCGTTATTTTTCAATTCTCTACTTTATATTCACCTATTTAGAGAAATGTTGTATTGTTTCTAAACGCATTAGAGTCACCGTACAACAAACTTTAAAAGATAAAGCCAATTAGATTTAAGATAATTGTGTATTGCAAAGGAAAGTTTAACCAGCTTTCGATCTTGTTTCATGTTTCCGTTGAACTTTACACGCACGCAATCTATACGCTTTAATATTTTCGGTTAGAAATAGTTTTTTTTCTAGCGAAAAGGTTTAAAGTGTTTTAGTGGAAGAGATGGTGCATGCTGCTAAAACAGCGGGAACACAAGGAAAGTACATCGACTTAAATTTCCTCTTTGCATGCTTTTATGTCGTGCTCTAAAACAAGAAACAAGTAACGAGCGTCTACAGAACCATGCTTGTCTAGAAGAAACGACAGTTAGGAAGCGTGAGTGACACTGAAGGAACATTAGGTTGAGCCCTTGTCTTCCACTAATCCATTTAAAAGTAAGCGGAAGGCCATTAAAGCACATTTATTGTGTAATTTTTTTTGCTTTATTTATTGCTCAGTAGCATGTACCTTTTGCATGAATGCTATTCCCTGTTTCGGTATTTTTGTGCTTTCTTCCTAGAAAAATTCCTTGTCTAGTTTATAATGGAATCGCAATACAGCACACTGAACACTGGAATCACTGGAGGAAATACACCACAACCCACTGTAAAACATGGTGAGCTGAAGGCTACCTCACATTGGCCAAGAATCTATGGCCAAGGAGAGAACAAAAAGGGAATTTGGGACCTACTTAAAGTTTTTAGTGCTACACGTTCACCTCAGAATGTTTAAAATACAAGATGTTCGGTCAATCGTTTTGCGTTAATACAATTTTACATTTTGCAGTTTCGCGTCAGAAAATTATGACAAATTTTCATATGAATGTATAATTAACCATTTGAAGCATTCTGCGAAAGTAACACTTTGGTAGGTCTCTAGCCCGAGTATTAGGAATAAAGCTACAAAAAATGAATGTTTGTTTAAAAACTGATCAACAGCACACTTTCCTCGCAGAATAAGAACAGACAAGCAAAAAAGCTTCTAGCGATAAGTTTGGTAGCCAGGTATGTAATTGAAAAATTTCACCAGATCCTGATTTTCTTTCGATGATATTGTGAGGAATGTAAAGCTCAAGCTAGGAAATCACCAAAGGCTGCCCCCTCACTTAATAATTTAGTGAAGGAAATTCCATTTCGGTTTGAAAGATGACGGAAGCGCGATCCAATAATAGTTTGGCGAAATTCATAACAAAACCTTTAGAAATGATACCTTTCTCCTGCCAATTTTTTCCACATGGTGCAGTTTTGCGCATTACGGTTTGAAAAAGGTTACGAAGTACGAACCCAAAGTATGGTCAAATGTGTAGATGTTACATGTTTGGTTCGTCTTTCTTGGCCTTTACATAGCGGTTGCGGGTTTTATGAATGCGAGAATGAAATTGTTGTTCCGAAAAAACGATGATTTATTGAGCTCTAATACCAATTTTTCGATAATGAATAAATGCGACACTAATATTAGAGGCAGTTTGACAATATCTCATAATCGGAAATCGTAAATAGTTTACTTGTTTCGTTTCCGTGTGAACAAATCAGACAAACTTCTCCAAATACTGTTATTTTCTTGAGAGCTGCACCATGTACGTGTCTCCAAATAAGCCATGCACCACAAACGCCCAAATCGAAAGGTCATTTTTGTCCAAAAACTGACACGAAAATGTGTTACTACATGTCTTTGCCCGTGGGAATTAGACATCTCAAGTAAAACAGGCATAAGTAGGCCAGTGAATTGCTCTTATTTTCCAAGTCCTTTTACTCTACCAATTTTCGTATCTTTCTAGAGTTTGAATGAATTACTTATTTGTATACATCAATTTACCATTATTTATGTCACCTCGATAGGGTTACCTAGCATTTTGTATAATCACAACCAGGACGCGACTTGTGCATTTTATTACTAGAAATCAGTGTAGGTACAGAAAATTTGCGGAATCCAGTCGAATTTAGAAACATAAATACTTCACACAACAAAAAAAACAAACGTTCTTAAATCATATAATGCTTGGATTGATAAAAAAAATGTTTTAGAAAGTGCCCAGGGTTGGTGCAGTGCAGCAAACATTGCTCATTTCCTGGTAGTCCCTATAGGCAATAAAAGAAATAGGTCAGAGGGTACCAGCCACCAAAATGGAACGGATGGTGGTAGTGAGTGAATTGTGAAGTTGATTTTTTCTCTCTTTTCCTATGAAATATTAAGTATCGCTCAACTGTATTTTATTGTTAAATATTAGCTGCAACTCTTCAATCCAAGAAATATATAGAACTGTACGTTTATTTACTACTAAGATGACAGAAATTGTAAAGGATTAATAAAATAATCAATGATTTACAGAAAGCTTGAAAAGTCGTGTCAAAAATCAGTTTCAATTTTTGAGATAACGCTGACTCAAGAAAATGCATAAACTTGGTAACATTTCCAACGACATTTTTGCATAGTTTGCCAGATTAGGGTGTGAATATTTTCGTATCAAAATATATCGGAGCAGAGCAAGATAATGAAAGCTGGTCATGGCTGTAGTGCTGGGCGCAACCTAAGGAATTTTTCTGAACATTTTGTGTTACGGCAGTAGATAATGTTTCCGCCTTTTTTTTAGATATAGTTCGTTCACTTATAAACTAAAAGCATGTCTTGAGCCACTACCATGATTATGTATCCATATGAAAAGGTGTTAGACGATGTTTCAAGCGAATACCCACTCGTTTTCCTACCTCTTTAATTTTAACGAACACATGGGACTTATTACGGAGAATGAGTGACGCTGATAGCCAAGTAAAAATCTAGTGAGCTTTTTACAACTCGGCAGTCAGAAACCTAAATCTTGAATGACAGGGCCAAGGGGAGGCAACGTGCCAGCACATGTACAAGCACAACATTGCATCGCTCTAAATGTTACAGCAAAATGAGTTATTCATTTTTTACAATCTTTCATCAAGTTTTCCGGTGCTGTACCTATGTACATAATATACTGTAGTACTAAGAACTGGAGAAAATCTATAAGGAAATAAATCTGCTAAAAGAATTCATATTGATTATAAAATGCCTTTATGTACTTCCTTATCGCTTCTGTTACAAGAACAGGCGTTCCAGTAAAATGTGCGCATTCACTTTTTATTATTTCACTTTTACGTTACAACTCCTAAAAACTTATGCTGTTGTTCAAGGGAAAATGCTACAGTCCAGTTCCTAGTAAATGAAACGTGACAATTTTTCGAAGTGGTAGGAGAGGCTAGAGAAAACATTAAAGCCAACTTTCTCTCACGCTCTCAACAATAAATAACCATTGCCGTATGAAATCATGAAACGGCAGAAAATAAAGTTGAGTAATTTTACTCGGCCCGGATAGTGAACAAAAAGGGCTGACCAAAAATTGCTTCTGCCAGCAATTTTCCGATGATGAATAGCCAATATATGGCACACTCCAACCTTTAAAAATGCCACCGTGATTTTTGACTTTAGATCAGTTCACATTATTTCTTCTAGTGGAAAATCATCTAACCATCCACACGTATATTTGCCAAAGCATTTCGTTGGCAAAGGGAGGAACACTGACTGAGAGAAGTGACTGATACACGCAAGATTTGCAATACATTTATTGATTTATTATTCAACGTCGGATGACGATTGGCCTATTTTCACGTTTAGACTACAGGGTTTTTATAGCTTTCACGGAACTGCACGAACTCATTATAAGAGGGCGTACATTAAATTTAGAGCAGGACGGTGAGTTTAACAGACGAGGACAAATTTTTACGATATTTTCCCCCTTAAAATCAAGTCAACTTATATTGTGTTCATGTAACACATAAACATACTCTTACAACCGTATTCTGTATAATTGAAAGTGACTATGAATAATTCGTATGCAGTGACAGGAAAATGAGCTACACAACCACCGCGGGCGTATGATAATGATAAGTCCGAAATAATTGGTTTACCAAATACACCGCTCGACCTCTATATTTATTAGCAGTCACCTCCACTAGAGAAATAATTTGTTACGGGGGTTGATCACAAGAAAACCTCTAATTGAGCAAAATTGGGCTAGGAAAGAGAAAATTCTGTACCTGAATCTAACCATTGCAAAATATACCAGGTTTTACTATTTCAATGAATTTATTTATGTTTTCTCTTAATCAACTTCACGTTTCGTTAGTCTTTAACTTCTATGTAAAGCTATAGAGTAAACAACTTCTTAATCTTAAATCAACCAACTTGAGCCAGTTTTTGCTTCTGCCGTTTTTCACTTCATTTTGTAGGTTTACTACGGCTGATAATTGTATAAAGTAGTGGTGCTTTTTACTGAAGTAAAAATCCAAAAATCTTTTTGCTGGACAATTTGTTCATGAAGGCTCGAATTGAGAGCACGTGTCACATATTTATCTTTCTTAGGGTTGTAAAATATTTCTCTTTCATTTACTACTACATAAAATGCGATAAATAAATTGTTCCCACATATACTGCACAATCTATGTATGTCAGTTGGCAGCATGTTCCTAATCTGTTGTCACTGGGAGTTTGCCAACTATTTAGTTTTACTATATAGTGGCCAACATACGCTGTACGTATTTTAAGCTTAACCCCGTTCATAAATGGAGAAAGGGAGATGAAATGTCTGATGAAATATTTAACCTGGTGGAAGTGAACCTAAGTGCGAATTAACATGATTGAGTGAAACACTTTATTTTCGCAGTTTGAAGACATAGTTTACAAGTGTTATCTTCATCTTCGTTCTAAAAAACATAAATAGCATGCGTGCAGGACTATTAAAAATGAAACCTCTGTTAATGTAAAATCCTTTTAGAATTTTGCTCACGACCTGCGCCACCCGGCTTACAATCATACATGCAAAGCTCATACGTTCACGCGTTTAGAGGCACGGAATCGCCAAAGGAATCCAGAAGGCACGAATACATAATTTTCACCAGCTTTCGTTTGGTTAACTTTCAACAAAAATGTGAAAGTCTTCTTGCTAAACACTCTACGTTTCCTGCTCCTGAACACAAATGAACCGATTCAAACAAATTCCTTCACCAAAAAACTCACGTATGCCCCCTTAGAGAAATAGTTTACCAAATGAATTTGGAATGAAAACCTTGCTAAATATCGAAAAATTAGTACGTATTCTTGATATATTAAGCACATAGCAAATTGCGTGTAGGTACATATCCTCAGCCCGAGTGTCAAAACGACGTTTCATAGCAGCACTAAAGGTATGTACGTTTACATATGGGTAACTTATACTTCTTAGATTTTTATATAATGTAGTAATCTTTCTTTTCATAAAGCGATAACAAAATATAACACACTTAGACGCAATCCAAACTACGTTTTTATACATTCATAGGTTTATGTACTTCTCGAAAGTCCCGTATAATTAATCTTCAAAAAAGCTCAAACTTTCCAGCTGAGTGGAACGTAATCGTTTGGATAACTCGAGTAGTCGAGAGCCATCCATCCTTTCTCCTTTCGCCTATAATAAGAATGTGTTTAAGCACGCTGCACACTATCCACACTTGTAATAATAATACTAACCGTTAGGCTAGGAATAGGATTGAACGAAGTCGTGTAATATGAACTTTCTCCTTATTATACAGTAATGCTCAAAATAATGGAAGTAATGGTACGATACATAGATCTATACATAATTTATTTTCGATAATAATAGGCACTACACACTATAAATCAGTATGACAATCTTAAAGCTTGTACATGTACACTTCTCTATGCGAATAAAGTTTTGGGTAATAAACATGTAGCGTAGGGGTCTGTCTGAACATAACGAGCTAGCGACTTTTGAAGAAAGCATAGTGGAATACAGGCTTACTTACAAGTTGTTTGGAGCTCAATGCTTTGCCTTCCTAGGTCAGAAAAATAAACAATGATCTAGTTTAGTCCTAGGCTTTACATCGATTACTCCCTTATTGTGTAAAATTACGGCTTAATAACCAAATACAATAAACTTTCACCAAAAAAGGAAAATCTTCACTTAATCATTTTTCAGCTTCAGCGGATAATATCATACGGGGAGGGGTTCAACATCTTGGAAAAATTAGTGTGTTATATTGATTTTAAGCACGGAATCTGGAATGCTGGTATGTTTACATTTATTCAGTATAAAAACATTAGCCAAATGGAGGCTACTTTTGTAGATATAAATGATTAAAGTTCCAAAGCTAGTAAATAATAACTTCTTAAAGGCTAGTCATTACCTAATTCTAATCTATGCATTCTACTCAACAAAATATCCCGCGGCTAGTTCAAAATACAGGGAGTACAGAGTACTCTTGAAGATTGCATTTTCAAAGTAGATTTCAAATTTACGTGTTTACATTAAGAAGTGGTACAGTATAGAAAAAGTATGTTAGGTCTAATGGGCTTTAAAATTTGATGACTCGTACGAATGTTTATTGCATCTTGGCTAACATTTTTTACATAATACTGGTAAATTCTTTTCAGTCACGTCATTTCACTGCAAAACTAAACAATGTGTGATGTGATGTAGAAAGACGTGAAGAAAGTGAATACATAAAATAGCAAAGGATTTTCGATTTTCTTTTCTCTCTCATTTCTACAAGGATACATATTTGCGTACCGATCACAAACGCGTGCATGAGGCATCCAGTTTGGTATTTTATGTTTCCTTCCTTTCGCCCTTGTTCGTTTTCGTTAGGATTATTGTACACTGATAGTGAAAGAAACAATAAAGGTTCTAACGTATAAAAGGAAACATAGAACCACGTTTGAACTCTGAAAAATGATAAGAATTCGTCATCCTAGTCATCTTATTTTTCACTCGCATTGTAAATGCGGGATTCGTACAAGCACCATCTCAGCATTATTATACCGCAGCAGTGCTGCTTTTTTATGCCACTTCTTGCGGATGTTGACGACTTGAATAAGGAAATAGCATTTCACGCTATTCCGATGAAGATGTTTTCACCGCACGTGAGCTTGTTTCCATTTTAAAAAGGAAAGCTGGGTTGTTATGGGATATTTGTTGGGAGTGTTAGTTCTTCGTATTTATTGAACCGCAATGCATCTTCTTTCTCTATCTTTTTAGTAACTTCAACTGGGATATGTTGGACAATAATTATGGAGTCTAAGGGATTGTTATACAGTATCATCGAAATGGTATATCCAACTTACAAAAAGAGAAATAACTATAAAAAATCAGTACTCATGTTTTGTTTGAATCTTTCCTTGAGTTTAGCATAAGACTTGAAGCATTTTTTATTTTTTCTTCGAAAAATGTAAAGCTCATAATACATCAGAAATAGATTTAGAAGTTACTTACTATATTTACAGTACCAAAAGGGAAGAATCAATTTTGTAAAAATAAAATAACTCTAATCCCTGAAAAAAAAACGAAAAATAACTGGATATTGGGTGGGACATAAAATGTTTAATGTGCTTTATAATATCTTTAATGCGCTTTATAATATGTGCTTTCTATTATTCCAACAACTGACGATCGCAGTGAGATGGTAACGACAAGACAGAATGAATTTCAGCATAAATCGAAGTAATATCGGGAAATCGAGTTTATTAAACAGCTTGTGTAATATAGAAGAGGAAATAAGTATTTTCCACGACTTTGATATAGTACTTAGACTTTAACGGATAAATACTGTCGCGTAGGCTACGATTTCTTTTTTTTCAAAACCCCCATTTGTACGGAACAGTAGACTAAACTCTAACGTTGTATTTTTATGATTATGAGCATTTTCTAAACAAGATAACACCTTTACAGACGGAAATAGGGTAAGACAAAAAATGGAATGTTATATTTTACATATACTGTTTGCGAAAGTTACAAATCATAACTTAAGATTAAGGATTTTGACAAAAACTACAGCAAGATTTTAAGCTTGTGGTACTTTCCAAAGCCTCTTTCATATTTTAGAAGAGTAATGAAAGAGGTACTCTACAGAAAAAAAAACAACATCCAAGCTTGCTTGTTTAGAGTCAATAGGGAAGCTACTAAGGTTGGCTTGTATTAAGGTTTTTATCCAAAGGTAGCATGGTAGTTTTGTACATGTAGTGTTTATATCAACCGTTGCGCTAACGTTTCCGTCATCACTTGGAAAACTCATTTCTTTTTTTCTTACTGTAGACTTTATATGGCAAACAAGGAAGATAATATCCAGTGTGCGCTGAACCCTTGGCTTAGGAAAATTTTTCGCCCGTGTTAGTGATATGTTACACTAGCTTCAGATCCTCAACGAGAAAAAATTATTTCTCCACATTACCTGCTCACTGCTCAGGCACAATACATTTCTAGTCATTTTAACACAACGATCTGGAATTTTTCCCTACCTGGTGCTGGCATAGATGCGTTTTGAGAACAGGCTTAAGTCTTCTCATACAATAATCTGCATTGCTGGTGTCGCTGCGGTGCCCAGTTATTTTTCAGGTGTGCTATCTTTCTTTATATTTTACTCTTTTTACTTTCACTATGACGAGCAGCATGATTCATGATAATATAATCGCTGATACTACTTGCATAATATGTATGCATACTTTACAGGAAAACAGTTCTTATTATTTGCGTTCATAGAAACCTCTCTGCGTGATGGACAATGTATGTATTAAGTCCCTTCATTGAATAAAGCAAAAGATTGGTTTACTTTTAGACCCTGACGTTTCCCACGTTGCAGGTAACATAATTTCATAGATGACATATTTTACATCGAAAGCTTATCTATCATTCAGTGCAAGCCCTCAATAATGTAACCGCGGAAATATTGCTCTGTTTCGTTTCTAGGTGTTTTATAAGGGTGAGAGAACACTGAAGTACATCAGAAATGGTTGCTATCAATTACAAAGTAATTTTACCTAAAGTATTGACTTTCTACAATATCTTAGGATATTATCCTGACACATGGAGAAAACATAATTTGAAAAGTTTGTCAATATGTCAGCAAGTTAATAACCAGCCAACATGCATGCGTCGTATTTAGGTAAAGGTTGACGGAGAAACATTTTTTCTTCATATTCATACATGTATAGTTGTTAAAAAAACTTAGAATCGTTAAAAAGAAGGCTTGGAAAGGAATGACTTCTCTGCCTTTTAAAATCAGTTTCAAGAGATTGTCTTCTTACGCTTTGCAAATTATTTTCAGTGTTATCCTTGCATTTGATCTAATGTATGAAATGACGTACCAGGACAGAATGTCTGGAGTAAACAACAGAGCATAATAATCCAATGGCATGACTCATGAGCTAAATAGATTCCCATTGAAGTGAAAGAAACGCCCTCAAACAAATAGGCTCTAATGTAGTTTTCATTTTTGACTAATACATCTTCAGTTTAAAACTATTTCAATATCTATCTTGTACTCATTTATACTTGTATTGTACTTGCAAAACGAGTGGATAAACTTGACCAGCAAATGCTGCCTATATCGTGAAAAAAACTTTGACATAAAGTAAGCCGTTGAGACACATGTCGATGGCTGACGAAGTAGATTGGAATTGGAAGGAAGCTTAGTTGAAATAGTGTAACTATTGTGAGTAATTAAGCATACTAACCTTTGATGCTTAATTGCTTAGGCGTTTGCTACGGACTTCAGCAAAAAAAAGGTAAACTAAGATAGAAACAGTGGAAGTTCTCTTAATAACCTTTCCTAAGCTAGAAGCACAAACTTGTCGCAAAAAATGTATTGAAATCGGTGCGAGTGAAAACGACTCGCCTTATTTAGAAAGTTCAATAACAAAATTTCTATTTAAGGATAAATTATTTGCATTAAATCAAGGAAATGAGGAAATTTATATCATGCAAAAAATTTCTTGGAAGTTGGAACAGTTCCACATTCCACATTATCATATCAATAATGGGAGTTACCAGCATGTCATTTAGTAGATCTGATAGGTAACCTATCCCTTTTCCTCAGAAACACATTTCCTGCTAAATGAGGTTGGCAAGACCTCCTAATTTCCATTTTACCTTTTGATCTATCTATGTCAATCCCTTTGGTTGACCCACACAAATTGAATCGCTGTAAAACAGCTAAACCCACAACCTCATATAATTTCCTTTCCAAGAAACTCAAACTTTGGAGAGGTTGAGAAAATATCCAGTGAAGCAAATAACTGTGCCACCCTTTACACAAATGTGTTTCAGCTGGATTATAGGATCTTGCGGTTTCGCACATTAAGAAAGTCCGGAACTTGTTTTAATTGAACAATCCTTGGAAACAGGTACAACTGCTATCGTTCCAGGAATTACGATTTTCGGAACTATTAACTGCGTAAATTATAGCCTGCTACCAAACCAACATTGAAATGTCAAATGAATAACAATGCAGGGTCACTTTGCAAAGTATGAAAACATGTTTTACATTTGAATTGTTTATTTAAAAAATCATGGGTTACTTTTAGGTTTACATTGTTTGAAATATAGTAGATCAGTTTTACAATTAAAGATTGTCAGGATAAATAATTTGTTTTAGGAATAGTTGCTTTCATTTGTCGTTTTTTATTTAACGAATCATTAAACTTCCATTTCATTGTGAGCAGTCTGATTCGTTGACTTTACAAGTTTTGCTTTGATTTTAACCTTCTCTTTCTTACAATTACAGGCCTTGCAATTTCATGAGGCTTATGTGTTTTATCTCATGCAAAGAATTTGAATTTGTCAAGTGCAGAGCCTTTTTGAAACTTTCACTACTTAATCTTTCGTGTTAGTCGGAACTTGAACAAGAATTTATTGAATTCTTCTTAACTGCAGGAAAGAAGTATATTTTTTCAGTTCGTTTTCAGAATAGTCTCAATGACACGAATGATAGGTAAATGTTAAATGGTTACTAAACAACTCCAAACTAAATTCGTAGTTTGGGATTTTAAAACCTTATCTATCAATCTTTTTCTCGTTGGGGCGCAGTTTTTAAGGGAAACAATGTCAGCTATGTATAAATCTGTCACCCATTTTGGTAAATGTTGTGTTAAATCTTAATCTTTTGCTGCTGCAGAAATCTGCTTTCAAATTGATTCAATATGTAGTCAAAAAATTTGAAAACCCATTGGTATCAAATTCAATCGCCAAATTTAAATTTATTCTAGATTACTCTAGACTACCAATATGACAGTCAGTAGACATTTAGACTCTCAATTTGAGAGTAAATTGAAATGGGTGGTGCAGCTGGAATTGCTTTAAATTATCAAGCATGATTATCTAAGATATTACGTAGGCAATGCATGATTCTATACATAAAAATCCAAACTCTTTTTTCAACACTCAAATTTTCCTAGTTTGGTTCGTTTTGGGTTTAAATGGTTACTAAAGAAAATAAATACTTCCGTAAATAGTATTCTGTTCAAACAAAACAAAATTTCAAAAGATAAACGAGAAAGTAAATTTTGGACCACCAAGATAATGATTAAAATTGCGTGATTGCATTGCATAGTGACATGTATGATTGGTGTGGAATAATTGAACAACCTTTATTTGATGGCCATAACGAAAGAAAAGTAAAAAAAAAATTGTTCCATTACCTCAGCAGACGCCGAAAGTACGAGCAGTGTGATCCAACACAGTCGCGTAGCAAAACTTTTTTCAGATTGTACAATTTTCAGAGTTCTGATGTCAAATTTCGGTACGGCATGTTGCTGATGATGATGGTGACACTCTCATTTTTTTTACTAAAATTTATACAATTTTATTGTACTTTAGCGAGTTAAGTAGTACTATAACTCATTGTATAATATTTTCTTCCCAGGAGGCGTAAATATGTAGGTCTTGCAAACTTTTTATAGGAACATTTTTTTCTTCTATGTTATCAATGCATGTAAAAAGCTTTCTCCAGAGTTTCATTTAACTAGACTTTGTCCAATAAACTTGTCGAAAGAGCCTCAGAAAGTACTGTTCCAGAAAAGCGTCGCGAACGAGGGAAATATTTTTTTTGTTGAAAACAGGTTAGATAAATGTGTCGTGTCGCTCACAAATTGCTTTGAAAACACTTGATAATAACAGATAAAAACTCATTCAGATGCCACACCACATTCGTTTTGAGCAGAAAGGTTTTCGAGCTTTTAAGACGAACAAAAACCCAAATGTATAACAATTTGTACAAGATAAAACACTCTACACACTGCGGCCAGTCTATTTCTTATATAGTTTTATATTATTCAGACCTTCAACAATCATTCATACATGAAGAAAATTGAGTGAACACTCCTGCCCCGTGCATTTTCCATTGTCACTGGAAACACGCCATTTAGAAAGAGAACTTATTTTTTTAGTGAACTTTTGTTGTCGATGGTTAACTGATTTCAGCACTGCAATGGAAATGAATGTTGATATGTAAATGATGTGATATGTATTCGTCACTCTTAAAAAGAGATCACGTTCTTTAGAGATCTTGCTAAGCTTACGGGAAAATGTGTTTTAAGCTGTTAATATTAGCCTTAAGAATTAAACCATCTTTTAAAATAGATACTTTAAATACGACAGTGTACAAATAATTGCAGACTCTTAAAGTATGTTAGACCAGCGGTGAAAAGTTACGATAAAATTAATTAGCTTTCGAAAACTAATCCAGGCTTCCAGTTGATATGTACTGAATATGATATATATACATATATCGTTTCCTCCAGTTAATTTGAGGAAGTAGGAAAGATGTAGATGAGACGTAGTATTTTACACAGTAAGTCAAAGCTGCAAAAATAAACTGTGAGAGTTGAATAAGAAATTTGCTCGATTGAAATACGGTGCAAAGAGTCAACACTATCTAATGTTTATTCATAATATTATTCAATAATTTATGTATTGAGAAGCGATATATTTAGTAGTTTGTCTTAAAAACTATTTTTTTCGTTCGTCTTGTCGAAACTAGTTAGTAATACTTTATATAGTAAATCGGTTTTTTTTTCTTGAAGTTTTGAAAGCAAACGATTGGATCCTTGTGATAATATAAATTTTGTTAAAATGCGTAGTGAATTTAATTACTAACTTCAACAATTGAGGCAAGTCAAAGAGTTGAAATCCGTGTGTATTATAGGAATAATGAATGCGATCAAGTAAGGAGATGAAAGTTAATTTGTGTAATAATTTCTCTTCCTTTTGTTAGTCTTTTCTACTTCCATTTAAAAACAACACAAGCTGATTTCCAGGCTGGGTCCGTCGCTCGTTTTGATTTCGTTGGTCATTCCTGGTATAACAAACTAGAGGAGTACCAATAGTTGTTGTTCTACAAGGAGTAGAAATGGTTATGTGTAAGTGAGTTAGAAAGTGTGAGGAATTTCACTGCTGTTGCTGTCGCTGGGAGAGTTTGTGAAACATGAGTATAAGTAGTGGTAAAAAAGTTATACGCTCAGTTTTATACTAAAGCTTTTACCTCCCATCTTCGCTGCACCGTACAGGATGGAAAAGAGACAGGCTAGGCCAAGCACGAGAAACTTTTAGTAGGCTTGAATAGTGCTGCTTTCTCCTCTCGTTTTCTTATATCTGTCTTAAGGCTATAACGCATGTATCATGCTAAAAAATAACAAAGACACTAGACTTTTGTGTATACAGAGATATGTAGGCTTAGGCTGAAATCATATAAAATAAATAGTAAAATAGTAAAGGGAGAAAGTAGTAGTTGGTTTCGTAGTAGCTCTAGTTGTAGGAGAAATAGTAAACTACCTAAGTAATTTTTTTTAGTTGTGACCAGGGCTCGAGTGACGACGGGAAACGAACGACTGTTGGAAAAATCCGCAGTGCAGACCGAAGAGACGACGGGACCCGGAATAGTAGTGCTCTAATTTACTTTCCCAAATGCTTGGTTTCTTCACACTCATGAATCCGTGCATGCACGCTTTTAGTTTTACTATACAGGAAAGCAATAAAAAAGCATAGATTCATAGCCTGCTGATGATGGCAAAAAACAGAGCAAATGTGGAAGGCTCGTTTTTTACGAGGAAAACTATTCTTTCGGGTTTTAAAACGCTTTCCTTTCTCCTATACGTCTTGCTAGGGAAAGCAGTGAAACGTTCAGAGAAAGCTTTATTCGACAGAGTTAAAAGGCGGAGGGACATGCAGCAACAATATAATTTAGGGAAGGACAAGAGGAGCATTTGCAATTCCGTATATTAGCCTTATATTTGACATTCCTTTTAAAAAATAAGATACAAGCTGATTATAGGGGGTCCTTAAGATACATATACCTGAGGAATTATGTGTATTTTTCTCTGACCATAATGGATACCATTATATGGTACATGGAGAACCTATACAATCACTATATCAAATCAAACTCCAAGGTACATTTTTTAGAAAAAAGTCCACGTTATTAAGTACCGTATATTACCCCTCTATGGTCCGATTGTGAGTAAATAGGAGAAAGCAGGTTTCATCGTGCTTACCTTGCAGCTACTTGGCCACTAAACTTTCAACCCGTACGTATGAGCAGTTGGTACTGGGAAGCGTTTGGTAGGAAGGGAATGGCTAAAGCCAGTACGTTCCCTTGTTTATTGTCCATAATAATTAGCTAAAGCTTGAACACGAAAACGAAGCACGACTTCTCTCCATTAGTCTCTTTTTCCTTTCATTTTCGTTCGAATTATGTGGCCTTGACTTTGGCTTAAATTTTAATTTCTAGAATATACGCAACCCCAATTTTTTATGTTGGCGCGGCAATGCGTATTGTTTTCAAGACTATCACCAGTCATACTTCTAACAAAAATTTTACCCAACATGGCAAATTAAACAGTTTAAAAAGCTTCCATGTAGCGAGTGTTAACATGAAGGTTATTATAATCTAGATGAAATTTTCAAACATGCATTTAACTACTTTGCAAAGATTTTTTCGTGTATGAGGTGGTTTCACAAGAAGAATTATAAGGAATGTAATATCGAAGCGAGAATATTACATGCGCGAGTGTATTTACTTTACACAAAAATTACTACGCTGGAATAAATTACTATGCTGAAGGTGGCGAAATACTTGAATGCTCGTATTAGAAGGATATGATTTAAGTAATCTTGGATTAATTTTGCCTGAGTTTGAAGACGCCTTAGGTTGTGATTTTATGCCTGTTATGTAATTTAAAATTCCAGGCGCATTTCCCATATTTAAGTACGATAGAGAGAATGTTAAATGAAAAGTTATTTAAATGAAGTCAAATACATATATCACTTAAATTTGCCATAATGAAAATAGACAGCCCACTTAAGTGCATGGTATTTCTCATATCTTTCAGGACACTCCAAAGTGAAAGTAAAGAATTTTGTAAAGAAAGCTGGTGGAAATACCACTTCTGGAAAGATGGCTAGCTGCTGCTACAAGACTTACTCCGTTGGGGTTTTATGAAGTTTTGGGACATCACTGGCTGATGGGTAAAAACGGTAGGAAAGCCTTCATCTCGGGCAGCACTGCGGAAAAATAATAAAATTGCATCATAGATTCCGCTATGTTACTCCGGTATGTTGGGATAACAATGCATGGTCTAGCCATAGTCCCCCTGATTTTGCCCAAAGAATATGATAACCAAGAGATATAATGTATACATATATGTACCATATACATTTAAAACCTAGCTTACACAGAAAAGCCACGGCCCTATCTATGTATAATACTATACGCATAGTGGTAGGAAACTCATAGTTTCGGAATTTTCCTTAGGTTTAATATGGCGTTTTGTTCCAAAACCATTTATGATTCGTTATTTTCAATTAAATTCAAAGACTAGGAGCATTACAAAATCATATAAATGTTTGCCATTCCAGCTACTCTTTAAGTTTGCTTCTAATCGAAAAACACAAGACATTTTACATGTACATGTTTGTCTCCGAGACTCTCGAGATTGAAGCAGTAGACTCCTCAGAAAAACACACGAACGCACTGTTTTACCTTACGAGACAACTTTCTAATGAAAAATATTTTTATCTGAAGTATCATAAGTATGAAGCACACATGTACATTTTGTACTTATACCGCTTACCCAATACGACCTATGTAAGTACTTTCATAGCCTCATACCAACGACCGAAACATGTAATCATTGTTTGCTAAGAAAAAAATTTATGAAAGAACGAAAAATATTATTTCCATTCCATGTCATCCAAGGGGCTACTCGAGACTGCAAGGGTTTTGGTTTTTGGTAATTACATTGGGACGGAAACATGCAATTTCCAATGAATCTGCCTAATGATTGGACATGAGGCTTATGCTGTGTAATTATGTGATTTCAGAAGGCTCGAAATATTGAATTTATTGGTGACCCTTTTATTGAAGTGGGTGAATTTATTTTCACAACATAAAATAAACAGGATACATTTGACAAGAGAAATCGGTGAGATAAGTAGTACACGGTTATCTACGCGCTAACGTGTGCTACTATAATTGGTAGGATCGTCTACGATAACAATATAAGAAAATATAAATTATAAGCAATGTTTTACGACGAAGGTAAGCAAATAGACTCTAGGACATGAGGTGTAGTTCAGCCAATGTCAACATTACCATTTACAATCATTTTATTTCATCACTCAACAGCAACAGCTCGTATCTCGATAAACTTTAAGTTTATCATTGTGAATTCGAATTCTTCAAGTCGGTTTAATTTGAAATTCAGCAAAGAGGTTTCATTGCCTCGTGATCATGATATGAAAATTAAACTGAACAAGGTTATTGCTCACAAATGGTAAAATTTCCTTAGTCGATATTAGCCAACACTACACTACACGAACACTGATCTAATATGTTACCCAGATAAGGAACAGAGTGTATTTATCGAAATAATTTTCGCTCAGGAACTAGCAAAACATAACAAGAATATTACGAGATTGTCAACTAAAATGACCTTGGCATTAATACGCGGAAAAATAAAACCGCTTGTTATGCGACTTATACAATTTACAGTTCTTAAATATTCCATTACCTAAAGAGGCTAATTAAGTAGATTTAATTTTTAGATAATGTAGACATTTTAAGAATTAATAAATTATTTGATTTTCCACGCCGCATTGATTGAACTAGGAAGGGAACATTAATAGGAATGAAAGGGTAGGTATATATTTTGTGTTAATTTTTTACAATTTTTCCTCACTTTAAATAATTAATTTAATTGCAAAGCTAAACGCATATTCTAGAACTGATTAATTAACATAAGTTTTTTATTTTAATATAAACTACAACCTAACGCATTTTTAGTGATGATCCTATCCTGATTGTAGACAACTTTTGTTTAAGCCGAAGGAGTACAGGAAACCAGTTTAATTTACCATAAGTATTTTAATTTAGTCATTACATATTTACCTTATTTATATTAAATTTTTAAGTGTATTCTATCATATATAATCATTTAATATATTAAAGAAATTGTGAATCTGGGTCTTGATAAGTTTTAATTAATCTTGGGTGAATATTTTATGTACATTATTTGCTTTTACGATAGTCCTTATTTAAATAACAGCTTTGAAACTTGAAAGATCATGCCTTTACAAATAATATTTTGTGCAAAACTAGTTGACGTAAACGTTCTAGAGAAAACATCTATAATCATAATTTATTAAATCGCTCTCCTGAATGTTAAGCTTTATGGGTCGAACTTAAAGTTTATGAGGACAATTATTGTTCACAAAAATTGACGTAAACTTAAATCAAATTAAACTGAACCTTTAAAATTAACAAATAACTGGTAATGCCCTCGAGATTGTAAAAAAAATGAAGCCAGATTACTGAGTTTTCTTTTCGAACTTTTGAATTTGATTCATGTTGACAATGTCATACTCCATGGTGGCCAGCCCAGTGAATTCCGTGAATGGTAAAGATGGAGATGCAGACCGCTTGAAAACTAATTTAGAAAATTAATCACTCAATAATCAAACCAATATAAAGAATATGCATGCATATTTTTGGCGTGGCTTACTCCTATCAGTAGACTTTTCAAGGCGGTAAGTAGTTTTATCTTCACATTCTTGTCGGATGTATTCCCCAACATCCGAGAGATCATCCAAGGGTGGGAGGACTACACGCATGGTCTGACGAACACGGTTAGTGTTAACTGAGTAGTATCCTAATTAAATCAAATATAAGTTAATTTCAAATTTTAACAAACATTGCTGGGGCGGATTATAAAAGTAAAAACAATGACTCACCCTTCCACATTTTTTCAATCATGTCATACATAGACTTGGGTGGGAGCACTCGCTCACGGTCCAATGGCATGATGAAACATCGCTTGGCGGTCTGGTCCACAATTGCTGTTTTGTTCTGCGAAGCAATGAGCAACATATTATTTCCATCAAATAAATTACTAGTTTAGTTTACAATTTGAACAAAAAAGTTTGTCTTACTGAATCAAATTCATGAATGAAACGCCCAAGTCGGCCATACTTGAAATCTGGAACCTGCACTTTAGAGTACTTCTCGTTCCCCAAATCAATCTCGAATTCCTCACGGAAAAATGACGCAGCTCCCTGTGAATCCGGATCAGACTCATACCAACTGCTTAAGCCATCATCATCAATCTACATAATGGTAAGCATGAAAAAGTTAACGCATGCAAAATCAAAAAGTAAGCACTAAAAACTACAATCTCACTACTTTTTTCTTCCTTTCATGAGAGTTCTCTACTTGAAATTGCAACTCAAGGATAATTCTTATCAACACTTGATTTTGATTGAAAATTTATTTCTCAAAAGCAGAGGTAATTTGAAACCTTTAACATTTAGATTTAGGGTTTTCCTGACCTTGCTCATTGAATTGGTTCCATCAAGCTGTGACATGCTCAGCATGGGGTCAGTCAGTTCTCCATTTCTTCCCATAGCAAGTCGACTGTTATGGTAAGCTGAGGTGCCAGCATAAGGTACATTGCACCAACCCCGGAATCGCTGTAACTTTCAAAAATAAACAATAACGAAATCAGAATAATCTCGGATAGACTTTGTAGTTTTTCTCTCAAAGAATTAACTTTTACCCGGACCCGTGACATTTGCTTGTAAACGTACAATCCTCCGAATAGTCCAACGGTCATTACCAACAGAGCTGTCATTCGAGAATGCAAACAGTACAAATTAAATAAATTAGAATTGTATCTATCACGTCGATCCCCATTTAAATTTAGGTTGTTTTGAGTAATAAGCTTACCAGTTATAAGCAAGCATAGTGTCGTTGCGTTTGACACGCGAGCGTTGTTTCGTTTCAGAATGTAATGATATCGCTCATTAAAACCGGGTTCGAGTTCGCCAGCTTTCACTGCGGCAGCTGTAGCAGCCCCTTTCTCCAAATCGACGTTTCCCTATTAAAGAAAATTACTAGTAAGAAATATATTTAACAGCATATATTGCTGATAATTGAGGAAATTAGTTTACCTCTGCATTGACGGGAACTACCAAAGGAGTCTTGTCCGCCGGTTTCTTCTCACTCAAAGGTTTTGTAATGACCGTCATGATGATCAGAAACCTGATGAGTACTTAATCAATGTATCTGACAAAAGCGAAAATATAAATGTACAATTCGGAATTGGACTCGGGAAACCACAAAACTAAATCAATAATGTATGATTCATAAAATACATAAATCAATCTTGAAACCCAGAGCGGAAACCAAACGCAGTTATCATTCACCACTTTTGTTATTATATGACCACGGATTGCATAGCCAAGACCAAACTAATAACAATACGGTTGAAATTTGGTCTAACCAATGTTTACTTTATTTAACTAATTAATGGTAAATGATTTCATTGATTTACTTCACACTACAGCACAGTGGCTATAGAATACATAGAATCAATATCACTAATCAGAATTGATATAAATTTTGGAGATCAAAGTCGTATCATCCAATTAGTCTAAGGGATATATTAAGTTAGCAAGGATTTTCGGCCACGATTACTATTAACTGCCACATAAAACCATAGGAATATAAAGTATCTTATTCGGCCACGTTATGTATAGAGACCGTTCATTTGAAGCGTAACGGATTGTAGCAACTATTTGTAAATATTGCCAACAAAGGGGCAGTGCATTAGGTATACGTGTGAAAAAATCATTTAATATTTATACATCCTATACATCACAGTAGCACTATACCCTAACCCCATGCAAACGTCTGGATTTTAGTGGCACCGGGCTATTTGGCTATAATTTTGGAAGGACCAATATACCTGCAACAAAAACTTGAAAATAGACTAAAGAAAGTAAGGTTTCTTCAATAACATAATTTTCACTTTAGGTAATCCGGTCCTTCCCTAGTTATATTGTCACCAAAACTAGCGGCATTTTGAAAAATGGCTCGGTGTAATGGGAATTTCTCCAAAAGGGAAGCTTTCCCTTCGATGGAATTTCCCACATGTATCAAATACAGCCTGGAGAATGCATTGGTGGTAGTTTAAGGTCGGGGACAGCCTCCCTTTAAAAGTAGATGGGTGAATACGTCATATCTCATCTCTATTTACTATTCGG
>JAANSQ010000064.1:0-52413 GCA_036850885.1 Lepidocyrtinus dapeste
TTATTAATGATCGTTTGAATTTTATTTCTAAAATGCCGAAGGCATTGCGTGTCACTGGTACTAGGAAAAATACGTGATGCTCATGCATGAGCTTTTATATTGCAGCAAACTGCTACATGGCGAAAGCTATCTGGATCTGGAAAGATGTTTTTCTTAAAAAATATCCCAAAATATTATATTGTGCTTTAATACCCCCTGTAAATATTATATAGTAAATGCGGGAACAAGTTTTTTATTTTACTGCATTGAGTAGGAAAGACCAGTAAGGGGAAGTAGTTTCACAATAAAAACGGAAGTTTAGCTAGGCCACACTCTGTCTGGGGAAAGTGGTTTGGTGAATATTAGAGAAGAAAATATTACTTTTTATATAAAATAAGGTTAAAGAGGACGTTGGTTTCCTTCAAGTAGGACTTTATGTGTAGATTTTATGTTTGACTGCGGAGAAGATGAGAAAAAGGAAGGATAACACTTGAGTGCAGAGGGATGATGATGTTACCCGAATTCTACTTTATTTCTGTGGCCTTTTTAAAGGGCACCGTCAGCTAGTGAACGCTCTAGATTTAGTGTATAAGGTTGAGTATGTAGCTTCCTAGACGTACACTACCTTGGCTATTTCTTTAGAAAAGTAGATAATGGCAATAAAGGCAGATGCAGCGACTAGATTGCTTCAGTGTCTTTCCTCATTCCTCCAGCTCAGGAGAGTCCTAATTATGACACGAATAAAAAGGAAGTAGACTGTTCAGCAACTGCATCTTTTTTGGTGTGTCAGTTGAAAAAAGGGTTGGATCGCTTGCTTTAACTTAGTACAGTCATGAAGGTTTCCCTTTTAAATTATTGTAAAGGTCAGAAGGTGACCCACTCTGCTATCGTCATCTTAAAGGGTCAACTGGTGACTGACGAAGCTTATGAAGAAAATCAAAGTGCCCTCAAAGGAGCGATGTCAGGGGAAATCGGGGGTGGAAGTGATGACTTCTTTGAAATTTGGCATCAGAAATGTGTGGAGGATACGTCAGTGGAAACTTTGCCGTACCGTTGCTACAAAAGTCGGTTTGTGACGGTGCTTGAGCTGGGAAATGGTGCTAATCAAATCCGATTTTATGACAAGAAGACTGGAACTGTGTTCGACGAACTTGAGCTAAACTACTGCCCAGAGGAAGTTACAAATGAGCATTACGTTAAAGTATTGCATGTAATCAGTGCCAAAACTCCAAAGGCTGAAAAAGAAGTAGATGACATCTTATCGAAAAAGCTCAATCTTGGCTTATCACTAGTTCAAACATTATTTGCTGAAAAATTGTACGAAAATGGGTTTGACAGAAGATCGTTTAGATTGATTACCCCAAGTGATGACGGTGATGCCAACTTCAAGGAAAAATTTGAGATTAGTCTTGGACCTGATGAAATTGCTTTACTCAGCACGTCCGACCTTTGGGAATACATTGCTAATGAAATTAGGCTACGGAAAGATGTCTGGGATGAAAAGTGCAAGTATGTAGCGTTTGTGGCGAATTCGTGGAAAGTTCATTATGAACACAGCCACAAGTCTTCCATGCATGAAGAAAACCAAACTGTTCAACCTGGAGAAAAGTTGGCTCTGGGAGGAGGGGGATTGGCCATAATTGGCACAACTTTTCTCGAAGTCTGGCCAAATTCAGCATCAGAAATTTTGCTTACAACATTTTCCACCAAACCGTTGTGGAATACAGAATTAGAAAGTTGCGCTGCGAGATTTGGAGCTGTGGGAAAAACGGAGGGCTCATTGTTCGCCACCTCCTTGGGAAGCGTAATGCATGAAATGGGACATCTCTTTAATTTAGGTCATACAGATGGAGGACTTATGGGGACTCAGTTTAACCGGATCGATACTTGCCTGTCCCCGGTTTTGTCGTACCCTCCAGTGTGTGAACTATTCCGATCCAAGTTGGGTTCTGATCTCTGTCCGCTACTGCGGCCGAAAGTTGGACTACCTAGTGACGGATGTCTTTCGGAGGATTTGCTGTCCATTGGAATCTCTTGTGCGACTCTCTTATATTTTCACAAGTAAGACAATATATTCTGCTGTTATGATTAGGTACATGTAAAAATATGTTCATCAGTTTGCTGAAGGGATTAGTTTCTTGTTTTTGAATTTTTTTAGATGGTTCCAACCAAAACTTGATCTCAATAGGACCGGGAAAATAAATTCTGGAGAAACTTTATCTGTTATCAAGTAAGTCACAATTACTATAATCTTTTATTACAGTTTGACGTAACTTATTCATGCTTCATATAAATAATATATATATTTAATTAGGAACAAAATCGTTTCGAGATCTACAACACTGGTAACTCTTCAAGTGAGAGATATTGAAGATGAACGTCTTCTCAAATCTTGGACGTTTATTGAAAAGTCTGGCGGGCGCTTGTGTGATTCCTTACCAGAAACTGAGCCCATAGCATTGTCCTCACTGAAAGAGTTTACTTTAGCCAAAAATCATATCCCGATTCCTGTCTGTCAAGGAGGAGATTCTAACAAAGCTCTGGTCGTTGTAGAAGACTGCGAAGGGAACTTGGTCAAGACCGTAGTTAGCCGAGATTCCCTGTCTGAATCATTTACTGTGATACGCCGCCGTACCTAAAAGCCTAACCTTTGCGATACTCTGTACTAATCAATGTAGAATTTTGTATTACTGTAGGCTGAAACTGATATAGAATTTAGGTGCTGGTATTTTAGGTTGAATATAACTTAATTAAATGTTAATTTGCAAGGATATTTAGAAAACAATATTTTTCTTACATAGCAGTGTCATGTGTAATTTTGAAAGTAATCAGAATTATGGAAAACATTTTAACCAACGGCATGCTTTCAAACAAACATACCAAACGTGCTTATAGAAAAGGCCTTAATGCAGATAGTTTAAGGGGAAAGTTATAATTGTGCTTACTAACCCACATTTATCAACATGCAAACATTAGTATCAGGAAATAGCCTCGTAGATTTAGAAAACAAATATATTCAATCACATTGCTTGCAATAATCAAGAAGGCAAAATTACTAAGTACAGACTATCGTAAAAGTAATATAAAGTGAATCATCTGAAAAATTGTTCTATTTAAAATTAAAAGAAAGTTGGTTTCCTGTCTGATTGAATTATTTTATCAAGAAAGATAGAGTAAACAAACCTTTGTTAATTTAATTTTTAGCTGAATTATGTGTTTGAGAACGATTACATTCAGTTTCATATATTATTCCAGTCAGTTTTTATGTGATTATTTTGTTTTGAAATATAAAGTGCTATGTAAATGCATGTAATTTATGGAGATAAATGTATAGAGTGATTCTGATTATTTGTTAACATCACAATTTATGTCATTATTTTGATTTCATGTCGTGATTTGCAGGAAGAAAGTAAAACAGACTTTGGACTGTGTACAGTTTTGATTTTCAGCGATAAAAAATATTGCTTGTTTCATAAGTCAATTCACAACCACATGCCCAATATAGACCAAAGTCTTGTTCCTAAATTTCATTCATCAATTCACATGACGTAAGAACAAAATGTTTTTACTTGTGATTGTATTATGTGTTTGTGTTTGGTTTATGATTTTTACAATCCCCAAAAAATCATGGACTTTGTACTTTCAGCATACTTGCATGCGTAAAGAACACCCATAATATTGCCTTAGATAGTTTTCATATTACTTTCTTACAGATTCTAAACAACTTTAGTGCATTTATGCACTAAGCTATTATTATAAGAGCTAACAACAAGCAAAATTATCAAGGTAAGGTAAACAACCATATTCAGGTTTAGTTGGTCCCGTTTACTCATGTAGAAATAACCTTTGGACTTTGAGTTGGGCCGACTCCTCATTTCTCTAGTCTGCCTGATTGACGTTCTACCATTAACTTGATTCAGGCCTTAAAAGATAAATGAGTAGATGACTGTGTTATTCTTCTCGCCTTGCTTGTTTGGCTAAAGCATAGGTCGTCAAGTTAGCTATTTGCTTTGAAAGCACTTAAATTACTGCAAACCCATGCCGTAAGCCAAGCCAATGCCATTGCACCGTAATATTATTATTCTAGGTAGCAAAAGCAGATCTGTTTCGTTCAGTGCATTATTGGAGAAAAAGGCAAAACAGAAGAACACCTTCCTTGTCTGAACTGAAAACGAGGAGAATAATATTTTTGCGTGCGTATGTGCTCCGTCTCTTCCTAGCTAGACAAAAGGATTAGCCTTGGAGCTCTCAATGGAGCTCCAACAAACCCAAAGATACGCTAACGTAATAAAAAATTAACACGTTAGTAATTTTTTCTCGATATTTGTTCCATGTTTTGTATGGTATAATATCTGGGCAAAACTCTTCAAAAATAGTTTTAAATGTATTTAACAGATCTTAAAAATTATACTGTTTATCATTGAGTAAAAAAGTATTCAAAGTTTTAAATAAAATATTTTCTATTGAGCACAGAATTTCTTTGTATGTGTTAATAAATAAGTTCTAAAAATATACGAGCATTGCTCAAGTGTTTTTTGTAAGCTAATTCCATACACGAAATAATCCACTCAAATTTTGTAATCCAAAAGGAGCAAATCATTCCGTCAATGTATTTCTGTATTTATTTCTGTATCTTAAATGTAACACGTTACAAAATTGTTCAAAGTATTTTGTGTGTGTACAAATAGCATTCAACTCACTGTCCATAACTTCTGGAGAAGCAGTCACTGCCAGGACTTTACACAGTGTACACTCACGCTTATCCACAGACATTTAAACGTGATTTCTCATCATAGCAGAATAGCAATTTGCTGCATCTTCACGTGTCAGATTCTACAATCCACGCCATGTGGATCGTACACTTTGAAGAGTTTAGTTTTTGAACTTTGTCTCCAAAGAATCCTTTCCTATTTGCATTTTTGCTTTTCATTACCTTTAACCTCTGCTACTATTTCCCTCAAATGTAGATACAATTTTTGCGAAGTCTCAGTAATGCCGAATTAAGTTGATGGATTATGTGAGCATAAGTAATTTTGTCATTATGCGAACCGATACCTCAGTAATTGCAAGAGAAACACGAAAAACCACTAATTCCACCTATGATAAGTTACATCAAAAAATAGTATTATTTTCTGAATTGAAGTTATTGTTATCCATATTCATCCTATGGAGTTTATTTGTGTCATACCTCCAGTTAAGAAATTATTCCTATTTGATAATGAAAAAGGTGCTTGTTTTCATTTCCGAAAAATTAGTCGAGAGAGATTGTCTCTCAGCTTGGTTTCTTTTAGCTTAGAATACTGAACTGTTACACTGTTTGATCTCTTAGAATCGATTAAAGGTAATATCGTAAAAACTTACATAATTTTTGCTGAATTAGACCAGGATTAGTTTATTTGCCAAAATACGTAGAACTAGTCAATACTAAGTTGCCGTTTTTTATCACTTGTTTAAAACATCATTGTTATTAATGTACTGTAAAACCAATTGAAAAGGAAACAAAGAGCTTCATAAAAAAGAGAAACTTGCGGAAGGATTTCATGTATTATTAAGCTAAACTGTTAGTGTCAATCGAGCAACTTGAGCAAGATGAGTAAAATGGTGATTCTGCTGGTGCAGCAAGACAAGAAACTTGAGGAGGTCCAACATTCAAACTTTGCTTTGAAATATTGCATAGCGTTTGCGGCTGCAGCATGCGCCGAATCTGGTAAGATTTTAATTTAATGTTGGTTCTATGAAAAAATTATTCATGGGTTACATGCTACATGTATTAATTGAATATTTCAGTGACATATCCGTTGGATCTCACAAAGACCAGAATGCAGATTGCTGGAGAATTGCAGAAAGCTTCTACAACAGCTATTGTACAGCGTCAAGGGATGGTTAAGACTGGAATTGGAATTGTTCAGAATGAAGGAGCTCTAAGTTTATGGAGGGGACTTCAACCTGCACTAAACCGGCATGTAATTTACTCAGGGATTCGAATCGCTTTGTATGAAAAATTGAGAGATGATGTTTTTGGAAGGGAACCTGATGGCTCGTATCCAGTTTATAAAGTAAGTAATAAGTTTCGAAAATTATTCTTCTTTATAAACTCTTAATGGTGAAACAATGTAAGCTTCAGTTCTGTAATTCTGTAAATAAATGAATAATTGTAGGCAGCAATGACTGGGTTGTTGGTGGGAGGTATTGCCCAGTTCATGGCAAATCCGATGGACTTGGTAAAAGTTCAACTTCAAATGGAAGGAAGACGAAGACTTGAAGGAAAACCGCCAAGAGTCAGAGGAGTCGGAGAGGCCCTCTTAAAAATCTGGAAAGAGGCAGGAATTCGCGGACTTTGGAGGGGATGGGTACCCAACGTACAAAGAGGAGCGCTTGTCAACCTGGGCGACTTGACCACCTACGATTCTGCAAAGAGGTTTCTTCTCCAGAATACAAGTATACAAGATGGAACTGGTTTACATGTAATGTCAAGGTAAGTAGAAATTACCATTGGTCCACTTAAGGTCAAAATTATTTATTACTAAATTTCACTTTAACGTTTACAGTTTAATGGCTGGCTTTACCGCCACAACCTTAGGTACTCCAGCGGATGTGGTCAAAACACGTATAATGAACCAGCCAACGAAGGACGGAAAGGGTCTCTATTACAAAAACTCACTGGATTGTCTCCAAAAAACTGTGAGCAATGAAGGTTTCATGGCACTTTACAAGGGATTCTTACCAATTTGGATGAGACTGGGTCCTTGGTCACTAACCTTCTGGGTGTCCTTTGAATGGTTTCGTAGTGCGGTAGGGGTTAGCAGCTTCTAGTCAAAAAATATCGTGAAAACAATCAATGAAAGTGTAAAAATTGTATAGTATTTATTCCCAAATGTCGTAATCATTGGGTTTCCTCTAGTGTTTCAAACTTTCAACGTATGTAGTAAAATGTGATTGACATTCTAGATTTTTTCAAAGTTCCTAGATTAAGGTAGATTTAGGTTAAAAGGGTAAATGAAGCCCATTCTAGAGAAACTCTAATTTTTATATGGTCTTGTGAATAACTGATTCGCTTTCCATAAAAAATGAACTGTAGTGAACTTGAAGTATTAATGCGATTTAAAGTTTCCAGACTATTGGTTTAATTTACCAAACAAGATTAGAGATAAATTCTAATTTAGCAAAAATTTTAGGTCATACTGACGTAGACTAGCATGTATTTGTTTAGCAATTGTAAAAATAATCGGTCAAGACCTAAACCAATTTGGCTGACGGTAAAAACTTCCCCCAAAAAAACCTCAAAATTAAGGAATATATCTAGACGAACCTCATGTTGATAATTTAGACTGTGCAATAAAAAACCAAATCTGGATCAAGGCGAACAAATTCAATATTCAGTACAATATTTAGTTGGCACAATGGAAAGTTTTGTAAGAAGCTCTACAGATGTCGCAAGCATTAAAAACTGTTTGGAATGTGGAGAATATTTTGTAAGCAAGTGTTACAAAAAAAACGAAATAAAAATGATTTACACTCTCTAATCAACTACTTTTATTAACTTAATTTATTTACTGGACGAAAAACCGCAACATTATAAACAAAAACATGTACGCGTCTATTAGTACGAAGAACAAAATGATGCAGAAAAAGAACGTAATTCCCATTTGAAGTTTTACAAGATGGATTACTCCTGATTCTACTCCTGTCAAAAAACCAAAAGGTATTCCGAACACTTCATTAATTTTAAGCAGATCAAGTTGAACTGATCTTGGTTCATATGAAAGGTGAAAAAATCTAATAAAGTTTTGGAGAACTGTGAAAGACAGAAATGATTGCTCGTTCATCACAAAAGCTCAAAAGAGAGAATAACCCAGTGTAGAAATGAATGCACAGCATAGCCCTCTCTTACCATCACAATTTTATCAACGATGCCGGTTTCCCTTACATTATCTCTAGAATCCATCACTGTTTATGACTCTACGTGAGAAAAAACTTTCTCTTTTGAAGTTTATCATGATGAGAGAGTGTAGTGGGGATAGGTATGAGTTCATATACACTTTTCCTTTTTGATGTTTTTAGTTTTGCCATGATATCCTGGTATAATTTTTTATCAGGAAGTAAGTTTTATATGTAATTTTCGTTTTTGAGAAGCAGTCGCAATAATTTTAGGTTTATTATAATCTATCCACATAAAAAATGTAAATTGTTAATTGCTACCTTAAAGTTAAAGGTTTGTTTCAGCTAATAATTTTGGCTTACAATGAAAAGTAATGTCTTATCGTTTATTCATGACAATATTTAAGTACTCCATCTTTTTCAAGGCAAGCAGCTTTAGCTTGCTTTCAGGCAACTCCATAAACTCATATTTAAAGCAGTCGATACACTTTTGTAAGTAGAGTTTGGCCAAGTTGACGGTTTCAGGGTTGCTTCTCAAGATGTGATAGTCCTCATCAATCTCTGCTCCTGCCATGGCCAAAATTGCAGAATGCATCTGGGAAAGAAAAACGGGTGCGGTCAATTCATGCATATGAGAAAGATAAAGATTGTATAAACCCATTTGCATAAGCTGAAGTGTATGCATTCGGTAAAAAGATCAGTTCAACTTGAAACATTGTACAAAAAGGCTGAAAATGTCTCAAGTTGACCCAGTCAAACGTAAAGTATAAAAGTTCTCCATATAAATTGTAAAATGACCGAATGGGTTTACACGGGAGAAAGTGTTGGTGGTGTAAGGCATGATTACCTCGTAGAAGATAACACTAGCATATATGTTCAGTGTGGCTAGCCCAGGATCCAGCTTTTTATAGAGAGAAAGCAACTTGTTGCAAAGCGCGATTTTCTCTTCAAGCAAGCTTTTATCGTGAACGGAGGCTGTGTCATGGCCATACATTTGAATAAGTGAGTGTGTGACAATACAGCATAAATAATAGTCAGGATGAACGAGCTCTTCCATCTTGGCGAGGCAACTTTTGTACCCTTCAATGGAGGGTTTAGTCCGACCAACCATCTCGCACAGCTTGGTGTCGACCTTTTTGACTTGCCAAGCTGCACACGTCTTTCTACATTTGCTCGATGTACATTGCCATTGAATTTCATAAGGCGAATTGTTACTGCTACTTCCTGCTGCACCTAGAACAACCCCTCCACCTCCCGTTTTTGTCGCAATGGGTATAGGTACACAAGATGCTTTGCAATCCTGTAGTGGACACAGGATCGTGGAGAAATTCGAACCCATTTCAAACTTATCTCTGCATCTGATGCAGTCACACCAAAACTGCCGTTCTTCGCTTAAAAACTTTCTCCTCTTGTCGGTATTCCACAAGGCATTAGTGTACGAAACAGAAAGATGATCCCCACTTTTTAGCTTGACGGCTGAGCGACAGTAAAGCTCAAAAAATGTTTTGCTACTGTTGCCACTGCTCTTTTTATGACTTTCATTTTTATTATCCTCTTTCTCTCCTGTCATCATTATTGCTGACGAGGCAGGGGACAACGGTACAAGATAATACTTAACCGACGGCACGCAACTATGTTCGAGCAGAGAAAAGGTTGGATAAATACCCGTCACCTCGATGTTCTGTGAAATGTTCACGTGCAGAGCGTTGATTTCGATGATACCAACCAGTTTCTGTACTTCTTGCTTGGAAACCGAGCTTGCATTCATAGTTGGATGATTAATCTCCGAAAAGACGCGATTTATCATGTTGAAGATGCGAGTTGTCTTCTCAGTGCTTGCGACATCGTTCTTCCGCGATTCGTCATTTGAGCAAGACTGGAGAGACAAGAGTTGATTCCAATGAGCCTCATTTACATGCTTCAAGAGTAAGCAGCGAAAGTAGAGGAGATTACGTAACATAGTCTCTCTAATCCCAGTGCTGATACTGGTAATCATATTCTTTGAAGCAACAGCAGGAGAACTCATGTTGTTTTTGCAAGTGGTGCCAAGGGACATGGATTCTTGATTACTACAACTTCCATTGTTATTCTCTGGAACTGCCAGCGACGGGGATAACGATAACGGTTCATTTTCCGTTTCCACTTGTTCATGGGATTCCGCTACTGGTCCTGTTGTTTCTTTCGATAAATGTTGGTGCAGTTGTTGCTGCTGCGGGAAATGTGAGGCGGCTTCACGGAGCAGTTTACATTCAAAATTTTGATGGAAATATTGTCTATGAGATCCGGCACAGAATTGTTGTCATTTTCCTCCTTTCATATGCCACCTGGTCTTATAATCTTAAGCTTTCATACATACTGCCTTCAGGCAACATTCCGTCTCTTCTCTTTTCCCCATTATATCCCCCCTGTACAATCCAAAACTTTTCCCTCTAAACGACCTTACCTGATAAACTCTCTGCTCCCAACTAACGGTCAAACTTTAACTGATTAAAGTAAATACAACGATTCTAATCCCTGAACGTACAAGACCAGACTACATACGACTGGGGGAAAATGGCCCTTACCCAGAGCAGTTTACAGAACAAGCAGGTAATGCGCAAAACGAGCTAAAAAAATTGTTTGGTTTTTTCAAAATTGATAATTTTTTGACTTGCAGACGATTCACACACAAGGTAACATAAACGCGGCTATTTAAATTCCTAGTTTTTGTGCACCCTTCAAAGGTTTAAGGGACACAAAAATTAGGTAAATTAGGCTGATTTTAGTGTTTCCAGATTACTGTCTTGCAAAACCTAAGAGAATAGTTTTCTAGTATTCTTGGGAATCGTCCGCAAGGCAAAAGTTAATAGGAAAATTTCCAGTTACCAAACTCTCTCATAATCATCATCATCACTATCTTCCTCATCACTTCTAGTATCCTCATTATCCTCATCTATGCTATTATCACTTTCACCCTTCCCATCAACATCTTGGTCGTTGAAAAGTGAAGAGCCAGAGCTATTTTCATTACCGTCATTTTCCTTGTGTGGATCGGTCTCCTCATTATTCTCAGATTGCACCGTGTCAGCTATATCTTTTTGGGTTGTGACTCCATCAAAAGTAAAAGTGGAATCCGTAGCGCTGCCACTTGGTTTCGTCAATAGGAATAATGGCGCTGCCGTGGCTCGTTTTATGTTTGCTAGTCTCTTCTCTTCGTTCGGGTCCAGTTGTTTTCCTAGTTGATGATTATGATGCTCCTTATTTAAGGGAATTTCCTTATAACATCCCACACAGACTTTATTCCCAGTAAATTCCAATGTGTCCAGTTTATAGGAGAGAACAAGAGGTTTATCTTTGAACAGTATGCAATCTGGTTTGATATCTTCTGTTGCTACCAAATGCCGACCTAGCTGCTCATTCTCTTCCATCTAAAAAAGAGGAATAAAAAAAACGAAAAACTTAGTCCTTTATACATTCTCCCTTTATCCAGTTACACCAGTTAAGAGGGAGAAAATAGGGAAAGCAAAAGAAACTATTTTGTTCTCTTGCTGACGATACAAAGCATTTACAATCTGTCCATGTTGAAAAGTAGTAAAACGCAGAAAGCAAAAAAAAAACTAAATTTTTAGGGTCGCCGGTCGCTGCTTTTTTTGCTTGGCCTGTAACACTGAGTGCCCTTTTTACAACGTTCCAAAACACCAACTGGCCCCACTGCTTGTTAGCCCTTTTCCCCTGAACCATCTTTTTCCTACTTATTACCGCCTACTACTTACTTTATTCTTCCGTCATCGTCAGTACCACCACCCATAGTTTTCCTCTTCCCTATATACATTAACTTTGAAATGGGTGATGGCACGATGATGATGCAAGTGGTGCAGCAAAAAGTTTTTTTTCTATTCCGCTCATTCGTCTTTTCTCCTTTGCCTCCTTGTCGCTATCTGTGTGTACTCAGCTAAATATATGCTTTACGCTGTTCTCAAGAAAGCATATAAAATCTGATTTTATACCGCATAAAATAAATGAAGAAAGAAGCGTTTTCACTCCTAAAATCCCAATGGATAATATGGAAAAGTGCAAAGTCAAATTGAACAAAGCTAAACGATTTGTTCGTGGGAGATACATGCACATGATGAAACCGCATATAGCTTGATGATCAGAGATACATGCTATTATTCCTCTACAATCTGAACCCGCAGTTGGTAGTAATACCTCTGAAAATCTTTTTGAACTGGATTCATTCTCACGTATTAGTTTTCACGCTGATCATCACATCCCTTTGATATGGATTCATTTACTTGCATTAACACTATTATTCAGATGGAATGATATGAGGAGAAGAGAAACGTAGAAAGTGAAAGCTATGCAGATGTTTGTTAGTATGAGATAATGTGAAAGTATAGATACATGCATATTCTTTTTAAAAAAACCGCCAGACACATATAAATGCCCAGTAAACAAAGGTATTTATTTAAGATGATTATGGCTCACATTCTGACAAAGCATCTCCACAAAACATCTAATATCTTTTTACACTTGGAGCATGGAACATGTACAAAGACAGAGGAATTGGTTTGGTGTGATGATGCAAGATTATGGCTGACTAGTCACAGTATAGATTTTTTGCGTGTTATCCCAATACTATACCAACCTCCTTTCATGTGGTTTTCCTTATAAGACTAATATACATTTTAAAAACTAAATTCACAAAAAATGTTTCGAGCTAAGCGAGCAAATAATAAAAATATTGCGTACTCCTCCTCACACTCAGAGTTTCTTTCAGGAGATGTATAACTAAAGCGGAAAAATACTTTACAGTCAAACTACCAAGAAGAGGTTGGAAAAGAGGTGGAGGAAGATAGTCACTTGTTCGACGGAAATATGAATAATCGATAGAAACATTATCATAAAAATTCTCACTTACTTTTTACACTTTCCCCTCATCCTATCTCTTTCCATCCCATTTTCACATATTTTTCCTGTTTCAATAGGTACTACCATTTGCCCACTAACCAACCACATCACAACAGAAGAAATTTCTTCCTTTTTCCTCCCTTTGAAATACACAGATTGGGAGCGTACGATAAAATGTCAACGATAGAATTATGAGCATGGGGAACGTTGAGAATCTCGTTTGCTTTTGCCGTTTATTTGCCTCAAGTCCAAATATATATGAAGTAAATTATAAGCTATAGCATCTCAAAGAATACATAAGAAGGACTTTGGAAGCACACTTCATAAGTTTATGTAACTTCATGATGATTTCCAATTTTCTCCATTGCGAAAAAAAATCTTTGCTGAATTTACCATGAAAAGAGGAAATCTGTACCATAAGGAGCACACCAAACAACTTGTGAATAAAACACTCTTTTGTACATGTTATTTTTTATGCAGAGCCATCAAAATATCAAACTCAACTGTAAGCTGCCGATAACAGTTTTCACAAAACTTTATGCACGCAAAAAATAAGCAGTTTAAGTTTGAAAAAGAGGATGATGCGAAAATCGGAAAACGATGCATAACATATCATCGTTGTCATCATTCCCTGAAAATTGTCTTTCCTGCTTGGGTGCCCCAGAAATTGTTTGGTGGAGCTTATCATATCGCATCAGAACTGGAAAAAATCAAATAGTTTTGCACATTTCCTATCTTCATACTCGGCTTCTTCCACGACAGAGATGATTGTAATGCCCAGTTTATTATAGCGAAGAAAATTATATTTATGTGGATACTTATTCGATCCTGAACTAAATTCGCTGATATGGACTCTACAAGCTTATTCTAAAGTCAGCAGATTGACATTTAGTTTATTCTCATTGCTTAACACATAGCTTCACTGGTTACTATTATTGTGTGAATTACTTTCATCTCTGAATTTTTATGAGTTTTTCGGCGAGTCGAATGCATATTTCCTGCTCAATGAATGGAGCGCATGTAGATAACGAGTTTATTTAAGAAACTAAACCAGATCATATTCTTATCGGGGGTTGGATGAACACAACTTCAATTACATTAAAGAAACCCCGAAAAATAAGAACAAAATCAGTACAAAGGCAAAAGCTGTGTTCAAATAATTAAATTTTCTTACAAGCGAGCTTAACTTTTTTTCTTATCCTGCGACTCTTTATTACACAATTTCCAATGGAAAATCTTTAATAAAAGTTTATTAGAAAAAATTGGATCCCTTTTCATGGAAATTTGTTCGACTTTGGTTCTGCTCTCTTTGTTATCGCACATGAACATTTTTTCTTGCTGCTTAAAATAATACGCTTTCAAAACCCTAGTGTGTTTTCGCTATGTATCGTATACGTTCTTTTTTTTGCAAAGTTGCTTCTAAATACAAGCCTGGTTCATACGGAGGGAAGGAGGAATTAGAGTTATCGAAGTAAAAAGTAAACTTTTTTCCTTCTTCACATGCTTAAGATTTAAGTGCTTCCCAGCTATTTAAGAAACTTACCCGGTATTTCTTGCTTTTGCAATTTTCCTTGTGATTTTTCCAGTCCAATTTTTGGTGCTCTCTGGAGCAATAAAAGGCCATCTTGCACCAAGAGCACCGAGACTCCACTAATTTTGGACAGAGTTGGCATTTTCCTTTGTTGCTCGCCATGATCATGAGCTGACTGTTACAATAATATCACAACAGAATTCAAAAAGAAACACAACAATTCCAACAAAAGAAGGCAAACTGGTTTACACAAACAAAAACCCCATTGAATGGGCTGGCGGCATAGTTTTTCTTATGGTGCAATATTATGTAATACATACATTTGGTTCAGTTCCTTCCAATATTATTACATTCACTATAGACATATTCAAGCAAATGAAGGAAGAAAACAAAGCAATATATTTCTGCCGATGTGTAAAAAATGTTTTTGTTATAACGTTTATGCTTGCTTTTTTCTCGAATTTTCCTTTAGTGAACAAACACCGCTTATTATTTGCTTTCACTCCTTTGCAATCCAATCCAGACGGAAGACAAGACTCTGTCTAAGCACTTATGCTTTTTTGGTCCATAGGCTGATTTGCTGCTTGCTTCTAGTAAAATTTTCTCAACTTTCCAAAAATTCAGCAAAAATCATGTATGCATCATCGTTCCCAACAACGCTCTCCACGGTTCCATGAAGCTCACCAAATTTACAGTAGGTACGTGAAAGTTTTTGTAGAAAATACGATGAAAATTTGTTGAAAGTGGTATTAGCGCTTTAGAGGACGATGTGATGATGGCAAAATGTAAATGTCGAAAATATGTAGTGAGCTATTTTTTCTAAGTAACTTTATTATTTTTGTTGTTCTTGTTTTTTATGCTGTGTATCAAAGAACATAAAGCAATTTTCTCCGAGCACAAGATAAATTCTACTAGCACATGTGCATTATCTCTGTGTTAAACGTGAATATGAAAATGTTTGCTCATAAAAAAGTTTTTCTTTTCCTGGCTTTCCCTTGTTATTATACATACATTATGCAGTGCGGAAACAAGGAGTTGTAGTAGTAAAAAGTTATCTGTACATTACAACACATATCACGCCTTCACGAGAGGGAATGCGGGATGCCAGATTTATTTTTAAAAAATGTTTTCATTTCACTATTCTTTAACTTGTTCTCTCGCACTCAAGTCCAGCCTTTCCGGTTACGCTGAAATGAAGAATCACGTTAGTTATACAACGTGTAGGTAATTTAGTTGGTGTTTTCTCCCAAAACTCTTTTTCCATTTAGTGGAAAAATGTTGTGATGCTTTGATGATGATATCATCATGTGGAGATGTAGATGCTGGTAGAAAGGCGGATGGATGGTGTGATTTGTTTAGTTAGCAATGTACCAACAATGGGTGGTCTATGTACTCTTATTTCACTCAAAAGCTTACATTCTTTTCATCTAAACTGTCAGTGAAAGTAAGAAGAAGAGGAAACATCTGGCTAGATTTCCCTTCACCCTTCATGAAAGAAAATTGGAGGAACAATGCACATACTTACTTGACATTTAGACCAACTACACCTTATTTAAACTTCCAAAAATTTTTTTGGGTTCTTCTTATAAACCAGCTTCAATGATGTCGTCGCTTTTCCTTTTTCAAATGATCCTTTGTCCTGTCCCCTTTTTTAAACCTTCAGTAGTAATTTTGTAAAAGAATGATGTAGTTGGGGTATACACGATCTCACTGTATTTGCATATGTGTTTTTATTAGCGCTGAAGGAAAAAAGTTTTGCAAGTCACTGGAGATGATTTCTTCATTTATTATTTTTTATCTGGTGAAGTCTCTCCTCCTCATTCTGGCTGGCATAACTTTTACAAATTACTTGAGAAAGCTGCACTTCATTCACTTCCCATTTTTTGTGTCCTTCCTCACGCTTCAGATAATGGTTTTTATACTTTTCCTCTCTTTCTCTCTTTGCATATTAGATATGTAGACAAAGGCACTTACACGCTTTATACTGCACTAGGTCCACTGTGTCTCACGTTAAAAGGAAGTCGGACAAGTTTTATATTGTGACTGAATTATACAGTCAAACTCCATTATACCGGACATTCAAGGACAACATAAAAATTGTTCCGTATAATTAAAGTTCGGTATAACTATGCCATACCAGCCGTTTCCGTTTTATTAATTCCCCAGTTATTCCCTAGGTATTATTATATTCCCCCGGTCAATTATGGTACAAACCTTCTTTACCTTCTAACCATCATTCAGTGTACTTGACTGTGTAAGTAAGAACAGTTTTTGATAAGCTGGCCCTCCTACTTTAAAAACCTGGTCAATAAGATGAATTCGGGCGACAAGGAATTTGTCCGATATTATGATGTTCCGTTACATCTACAGCTGGTAAAATGAAGTTTGACTGTATTTTCATATGTACTTTTGCACTTATAAGAAACATCTAGAAAATGGATGAAGATAACGGAAGGAAAAGTAAAAGGACCAGCGGCAACTTCAAGGGAGAAATAAAGAATTTTTCCTTAGTTTGTCCCTCTCGCATTCATTCCGTTTTTCACTATCTCACTCTTCATATCAAACAGAATTAAAGTGTAGGAAAGAAAAGTCGCATCAGCAAAAACAAGACAATTTTTCCTTTCTTACAACTCTTCCCCTACACTACTTTCTCTTGTCTTGGACAAATGAATTTATAGATATTCAAAAGCATATAGTAAACGCACAATTTTTCATTATAGCCTTGATGATAAACCAAGAGAAAAGGCGAATATAGGTTGATTCATTCATTTCCATTCCATTTTCTTTCTTTTCTCTGATTACGGACGAGAGCATTAGTTATGCATGTTTAATGGGAAATTTAATGTTCCCTCTCTATTCTATTTTTTCTGTCTCCTTTCTCTCCCCAGCCAGACTTGCCACGTCTTCGTCCTCCACCACCACCAACAACTTCTGCTTTTTTTCTTCTTTAATATTATCCGTAGTAGTGGAAGTACTCCCAACTATCAAACGCCTTGGAAGGAGAGTATTAAAAAACTAACAATGAGATATTGTTCAACTTACTCTCTACAGGGGGTCCACCAAACCAGCAGAATACGAGATCTTCCTGCACACACACAAATCACAAAGAAGAAAAAAAAGAAATAAGCTATATTCATTCATTTTAGAAGACAGATACAGAACTTTCATGCCTCCTTCACTTTTTTCTCCTTTCTTGGTAAAACCATTAGAATTTTTAGGACTACTGATAACTAAGTTACCAAAGTACTTATATGATTAATATTTGGCCGTCCGTCCATCCATCTGTAAACGCTCTAACGTTTCAAGTCCAATTGAATGTATTTGGGCAGAATCGGTTCATAAACTTTAGACAAATTTAAGTTTTTTATGAAACCCCAACAAAGCTAACAAACTCTGCACGATAACTTTCGATGGAACTAACCCATTATGTTCAAACTTGAAACATTAATTGTAATTGTATTAAGAAAGGTACAGAATGATTTTCAACTAAATCGGTTGGTAACTGCTAGAGATATTTTAATGTTTGATAAATACTTTGACTGAATTCACTTTCCGAGCTATAACTTTTGAAATAAAAATAACATGATGGTACAGAATGAACTTTGAATGAATGAAGTAAAATTGGTCGCCATTTTCATAAATACGTTAACAAAATTCATTTTTTAAGCGATAACTTCCGGTCGAAATGACCAAATTTACTTAAACTTGGTACTTCAATTGTAACCGAATTAAAGAAGAAACAAATTAAAGTTGAACGGCTCTAACTTTTAATTTTGTGCAGAAGCGTTCGTTCCATCATGACTCAACCCATAAACACATCCAGTAGTTCCATGATCCTTATATTGAAATTAAGGTTTTTTTTTATTCTGAGGGAGTGAAAGCATATAACATGGCAAAGAGCTTACGTCTTTTGACTCATCTCTTTTTTCACAGCCCAACTCCTTTTTTCCAGAAGATGATGATGGCTTTTGATAAAATGCCTCTTGCTCCTGTTGTTATTGTTTAGTTGCTGAACTGTATATGCATTTGCCTAATGCGAGTGGGCATGCTGCCGCCAGAACGCTGGAGATTTCCCTTAAGGCTTCATTTTGTCTTGCTAATTAGTCCTGCTCCTTTTCCTCCTCATAATTTGCCCCGCCCACAAAACTAAATAAAGAAAAGAGGATATGAAAAAATAATTGCATTATATATTACTTGGATTGAACGATGCCATCGCTGCTGAGTTTTTGCTGGGCTCCATTAAAGCGCAACTAACCGACCGCCAACCATCAACCGTTAAAATTCATTAGGCATTAAATACGTAACAAATGATCATATACCATGAGTCTTTACTTTTTTCTAAGCCAAAAACTTTTCTAGTTTCCCTTACACTTTTCCAAAAAATAAAAGGAGGAAACTATTAGCGAACAAATTGTACAAAAAAAAAACTTGGCTCTCTTTCCCTTTTTAAAATATATCGTAGAATATTAAATTGAGTTCGTTTCTCTTTTTTGAGTTTTGGAGTTGCCCAAGATCATTTTTCTTATTCCAATGAATTAAGATTAGAAAAGAAAGGAAGAAAGTTTTGAAGAAGGAGGAAAAGGAAGAGAACAATATTGCCGTACGTCCTTCACTTTCAAGTTTAATTTTAGGCTAACAATTTGACTATGGTGAAAAATTTCCTCTTCGTAGCACTTTTCTTTTTTCTTTACTCTTTTGTCCACGGATTATCTGGAGAACACATGCAGGAGAGAAATTATACGTAGCACACAGACACGGGTACCTGTGATGACAGTAACGATAATGATTTAAGTAAGTTACCGCAAGTTCATTCCACCGTGGAGCGGAATCATGTTTAAGCTAAAAAAAATCAATTGAAGGAAATTGGCCAAGACTAGGAGGGGAAAAGGAGGGTAGCACAGTCTAATCTGATAACGATGAGGATGTTGATGATGATCAAAAACGGTAAAGTTATGCCGAAGGATCAAGGCAATTTGGGAAAATATACTTTTCCACGGTACGTTGAATGAGACTACGAGACTAAAGGACTTTCAGTGGGGGTTGTTGCCGGTTGGTGGTCGGAACCTTTATATTTACTACCTCCTTTTACTTATAAGATTCATAGATTAGAATTGTATAGTAATATTTTCAATTATACCATAAACGCTCTAAAACAAGAACAAAAGTTTTAATATAATACTCCAGCTCTAAGCGCACTTTTATCAAATGACAATGGTAAGCGTATAGTAGAGGAGGACTAAAGAATCCGGTTGATTTAAACTAACGAGATGTAAGATCTCGCATATGAACACACACACAAGTTTGAGCTAATTTGAAAAAGAGAAGCTGGTTCAGCATTTGGAATTATTGGTAGGAAGTGTTCCACCTTCATTTATGACGACCGCTGTATACATGACACGAGTATATACATTCCTAGACAGAAATAGACAGCGTAAGATGGTCTCTGATCTCGTCAGCTTCGTGGAAGCTAGTTAACATACACATCACACAACAGCGCTCTGCTTTATCTTCGGTGAGTGAAGGCATTCGTAATGAGATGGAAAAAGAAGAAAGGACGTTAGTGACATATATTCGACAACGTAGCAGCATCAACTATAATGGCGGAGGGAAATCGGTGTGTGAATTGGCATTCAAGTCTCCCTTCCTTCCTTACTAAAAGTAAATTGCTTCGTACAAATTTACTGAACATGGAATCAGGCGATAAACCTATAAGAAATAAATTCAAGTTGGTAGAAACGCTTAGGTATTTATGCTTTTTATTTAAACCATTTTTTTCAAGAGTATACGCACACACATACAATATATTTCAGGGGATATAAAGCTGTTCTTTCTCACACATCTAGCAGATACATTTTTTATAAATTCCATACTTGTCTTATGCTTCCGGGACCAGCTTCTTTCTAAACATACCCATACTTACATTCATGCTTCTCTGTCACTTTTCGAACAGTACATCATTAGACACCAAAGTGCGACATCGGTGGGGGTGGTATGCCATGCCTACAGACGTAGATGAAGTATTTTGGGCTTCTATACGCTTGTCTGTCGGTAGTCAACACTGACAAGCGTATGTCTTTGCTTGTCAGTAGCTTTAGGATGTAAAGATGACATGGACTGAATTTGAGTTGCTACAAACCCGCACTTGAACTACATAAAGCTTTAAACTTTATATTAAAAATTCCTTTACTGATATATTATGCCACAGCTAAATTCCTACCAAAAAAGTCCAAAAAATTTCCAAAGTTGATTTGACTTGAAAGTTCCCTAAAGTAGCAGCATCATCATAGTAGCTGGCTGATAACACTATCATTTGTATGACCTGAATCAATGTAAGTTTAACACAAGTCTTTATTTGATAAGGCTTCGCTATGTATGGGAGAATCCTGGGAATCTAAAAGTTTGTATTGACTCAATTAAGTGGATATTGTTTGTTCTTTAGTTACATACTTACCGAATAATTTGAATTTTAGTTATGCAAATAGAACCAATATGAAAAGCAAACTGGAATATGGAGGGATGTTTACACTAGAGTAAATGAATACTGTGTATACTTCTTTGCACACAATTACGGAAACTTTCAACGAGAAAAAAAATCTGCGCAAATGACTAAAACATTTTTTTTGGATTCTATCCCCAGATTTCAATATACATAAAAGCATAGCTGATTTTTTAAACAAGTTTTCTTTTGCATTTTAAAAAGCTAAACTTATTTGACTACTGGAGTCTGTAGAAAGCGTACGGATGACACACGACAAAATAGCCAATAAGTTGAAAAAAGAGTGTATCGTAAGCCTTGCGGAATTGGTAAAAGGGCAATTTACTTGTGCTTGTTTTGCAATAAACCCGTTTATTTCCCTCTAAACTAGGAATTTTCTGAAAAAGATCATTTGCCTAAGTCAAAATGAGGAAAAAAGAGAGAAAATATCGAAGTATTTATTTTGGCTTTCCCGTTCCGTACACATTTTCCTCGTTTATCTGTATTCCTAAAAGCATTCTAATTTCTTGGCATAAAGCTTATTCTAAGCTTTTTAATGCATTTAAAACTCGGAGGAAGATGAGCTTGTATGGAAAAGTGCAAAGCAACCTCTGTCAGTAGGAGGAACTCATTCGCTTATTTCGCAGGAAAGCGGAAGGACAAAACAAATCTTTCTTTGCAAATGGCCTGATCGCTTCTCTCGCTCTCGTGGGTCTCGTGTGTGCTTCTTTATAATTTGTATGCATATATCGCAACCACTCTGAGAATATGAGGATATGATGTGACACAAAACTAAAGCTTGAACCCATTATTATTACTTGTGAGCTCCCTCTCTCTCTCTCTTTATTTTTTTGCATCTTCTCTCTTTCGCTATTAGACTATTTTTTAAACGAAGGCACATGGAATTGAATTCATTCAGATCCGGATGGAGTCCTCGTTTTTTCCGCTGTGCTGCCCGAGAAAAGAATGTAAAGCTATATAGCAGCAGCGCCCCATATATTTTTCCTGCTGAATTCTCGCTTGATAAATTTTTGGGATTACTGAGGAACACGGAAACTGGGATTTTCTAAAGATGCATTCAACTCAAGTCAACTCGGTATTTCTCCGTACATGCTCTTTACACTTCACTTCTGTAGTAAAGTGAATGAATAAAGAAACTCTGTGAAAAAACACCGCCACCACCACTACTACTACTCCCACCACCTTCAATAGCTTTGGAAAAAAAGAATCAGTTCGTTTTCCTCCATTCTCTCCAAGTGAGCTATATATAAAGTTAGTTTTTTAAAACGGCAATCAGACCAGCTACGTTGGTTTAAATCTACAAGGATATAAAAGGGAATCGCTTAAAGCTTTTTTATATAAATGACTCTATACGTTTTTAGAAATAACGAATTGGCATTCCGTTAAGGGTTGTGCGGTTAAATGTAGCCTAGTCTGCTTGCTTCGCTCTTGCTTTGAACGAATTATGTACACTTTTAGAAGAAGGAGGGGTAGAGACACAAAAGCGAAAGCAAATAGAAGGAGTAGGAGTAAAAATGAAATGGAATATTTTTTTCCTTAAAAAAGCAGAAGGCATTACTATTTAGAATTTTTTAGTATGCGCATTTGCTCAACAATAACTTCTTCCTGCATTATCTCTTGTGTAATCTATCCCATTTCGGGAAGAAAAGTAATGAATGCCTTGGATGTCTCTCTCTTTTTACTTAAATTCTTGAGAAACAGGGTAAAGTAAAAATGGAAAGTAGCACATTATACGTACCTACTTGATAGTATAAGATTAGATAGTACGAAATTGAGTATTCAGTTTTAGTACGAAGTAAATCCCATCGCATCGGCTCATTTTCTTCCTTTTTCTCCTCAAGATACGTACACTCGTATACTCGAGATGAATGGGCATGATATGGTGCCACATTCTGGAAAACGGAACATTAATAAACTAATTGGAACTTTCCGTTTGTTTTTAATTAATTAGGATATATATATGTGTGTTCATGATCGTCATCAGCGTGATTATATACCCTTTCTGCAAGTTTTCCTTGTTGCTTTGCTGGAACAGCATCCGCCTTAGTTGCAACGTAAAAAAAAGGCTGACGCTGACATGGGAATTTGACGACCTCTACGCACGTTCCCCAGCCAAAATGAGTATCTTCCTTTCATTCCGCCTAAAACACATTAGACTCGTGCTAAATGAAATGAGTTTGAGCAAAAGAAAGTTAATTAATTCAATCTATGCGGGATGTGAAGCAATGTAAGTTAATGCATTTTATTTCCAGAGCATAACATTCCATCACTGGAAAGAAAAGGGAATTATGTTTAGGATAATGTCATTCATTGTGGATAACTGTAAGATATACGTATAGTTTATCCTCTAATACAGAGTCACAGGTTAGGGAGAGGTGGCACTGAAAATAACGTTCCGCCAGGGTCGTTATTCACGACTTGACTTGAAATTGAATCATTTTATTAGTCTCTTTTCGATATTATTATTACATCCCGTCACTACATATCAACCTTCACCGTATGCTACTTTATACGTGTTCCACATGGCTTCAAATTAATGGGAAACCTCATCATCATATATTTTCCGGAAGAGAAGCATCGGATCGCACGCGCATTTTTTCCCCTAGTTGATTAAAATCAATATAAATTAAATGCAGATCGTGCACTGAGAGACGATAAAGCCAAAATGATATTTACATTCGATAAAAGATGGTAAGTAAATAAATTAGTAGCATTTGAACATTTCACCAAAGACTCTTCTGTTTTTATTTATGTTGAGAGTGTATAGGCTTAACTTAGGCATCAAGCGTAAAAGTTATGCTTCAAAGAAAAATGGTAGTGGGAGTAATAAAGCACGATCAACTAGTACCCTAAAAAAAAGCTTACAGTAAACGTTATTTTACTGGCATCTTCCAAAAAGATAAATATAATACCGTAGCTTCAAAGCTTCGTGACCGTTAAATTACATTGTATTACCCACACTCATTGTTTTCTAATACTCGAGTTTTTTTTGCTTCTTAGAGCTCGATCAAAATTGATCTCTATTACCACTACGTAATGCCTCTTAATGTAATATTTATAAAACGCTTTCCAGCACACAATAGACTTTCTCTTGTAAGAGCTCTATGAATCATTTATTGTATTTTCAATAGTAAACAGCATACATACTATACATAGTAACTTTTATATCATTTTACTTATGTACTTTTTTCCACATTCACTCTGAGAGACGGGCTGAAGCCACCTATTCCAACTCTGCTACAGCACTTAGTTCATCGTAAAAAACCTGCCTTCTCGGTCTCATCCCATTTTCACATTTGACACATAAACCGTTCGCGGAACAACAACGATATGGATTCCGATTCAATTGACTCTGAAAGATGAAACAAAAGCAGAAATCAAGGGAATATTATGTTGAGTACAGATAGGCCTAGTTTCCTTTGGTGAAAGCAATCCATACAAAGCTACGTTCCTCATAACATATTAAGTGACGAGGACATTAAAGGAAGAGTATGGCTAAAACAAAAATTTTTCGTCTGGAGATACGCAGCTTGCTTCGATTGCTCTCACTGAATGTGCCAATTCAACAACAATGATGATACACAATAAGATTTGTTTGTGAAGAGTGTAAAAACCATCAGTTTTAATGTACGTTTAGACAGTCTTTTGGTAAAACAGTGTGTGACATGAAATATCAAGAGGGTTTCTCTTTTAACAACTTAGATGGTGAACAATAACGTAACATAAAGCCTTCTTGTTTCGTTCCCAGTGTGTTTTAAGAGAAAGTAAGGAATGTTATTCTTTTTGGCAGGAGCCAATTTTTATTGGGTGAAAGTTGAAAATATAAAAAACTAACGCTAATAATAAAGAACACCCCCGTCTTCAATATGCTTTGCCGATGGCACCACCAGAAAATTGGCAATACACACAAATTCTCGTGCATGTGCACGTACGAGAAAATATTGGACAAGAAAGAGGAAAAACTGAACATATGTGTGGGCTAGAAAGAACACGTTTTCTACACTCTCTCTCCCCAATTTTTTTCTTTACGTTCTTTTGTCCGCTTCTCTCAATTCAATCCCTATTTCATAATCTATTGCGTACTTTTTTTTCATTCTTATTTTTTCTTACCTCTGGGCAATCAGAGTCCCAAGAAAGGATCTCGCCATTGGAACGTTTGCGCTCGAACTTGTACTTACATCCGCACCTATAGTCTTCTCTGGTTACTGACAGCACTGCAATAGTAAGTGTAGAATGGAATATTTTTTTTGATAAGTAACGCTCCCGACACAAAAGTTCAGGTATAGTACTGAAGAATATTATACATTGATATATCATGGTAGACAGAATGGGACATTAATGTCAAAATGTGGGAACATTTGTGCTCCGTTGAAAAGAAAGATTTATGAATGATATTCTGAAGAAAAAGCCAGGAAGAATGAGTGGTATCTAGTTGGTTTCCCTTCAAGAAACTACTACAAGCTACTGATTAAATGCATGATCTGACTATAAGAATATTACATCTTAGGCACACTAGGGAGATTCGATTCAAAAGTTTATATAACCTTGCATCTCTTAAAACTTTATAATATGTAATAATCGTTATTGAATTCATTCGCTCCCCCGGACCACCCTAACCTTAAGGAATTTTAAAAAATATGCTAGAGGAAACCGAAGACATTATGTCTTTTTTATACATTTCATCGTTATAAATTTTAAATTGTAAACAAACATTAACGTAAAAACGTCGTGTGTATCATGAAAAACTATTTTCAATAATACTCCGAAGATCTTTGAAAAAATGGGTTTTTATCTATGGAATTATAATATTGTATCAAGTGCCAATTCCTCCGTATCTTGTTTTGAACAGGAAAATTGGAAGATGGTGTGTGGTGGTGTAAAGACGAAATAAAATATGAAATATTGTAATGCTTTCCCTATCGTTCACTATACTTCCCGGTTCCTAGTAAGAATCTTCATAAGTGGTCGTGTGTGTGAGGCAAAGGAGAAAGTGGAAAAGAACAAGGCATGAAAAGAAAAGAGATGACAACGTGATGAAAGAAAGTAGACAAGGGAAAAATGTAAAGACGGAAACCACTTTCTGTTTTTATTCATATAATTTTTATTATATGCATATGAGACCAACTTTTGAAGATGTTCTCTTGTCATAAACTACCAGGGAGCAAAGGAAAGTAGCATTGCTATGAGGTAAAAATGTTTTATTTTATAAAAAAAGACATGTATGGCTAGAGATGGAAATGAAGAACGAAACGGAAATACGGTTTTATGATTTCGAGAAAAAAAGATAATATTATGAGACTTGTTCATCTTTTTACGGTTCTCTTTGGGGAGGAAGTGCATATGAAAAAAAATAGTTGGTGCGGTGGTGGCGGTAGTAGTAAGTGGTGGTTATGGCGTGATGTCGGTGAGCAAAACGTAAAAAATGGAAGGCTTTCACCAGTCCTTCCTCTTTTTGTACATTTTATACCGATTCCAATAGAATAAAAGTGATGTGTGCGTGGAGAGGAGAGAACCAGTGCGTTTCTTGCCATCATCTCGGATTGAGACTTGAAGATGTGTAATTTCATTTGATGCAGTAGTCCTTCTCGGAGGATGAAATGAAGAAATCGAAATGGAGAACAAAGACCGAAATAATATGCCATGTTTTAAAATTTTACAAGTGAACGAAACTGCGGTGTGTACTCTCGAGAAAGGAAATAAAACGGGACTCATGTGAACATTAAAACTATTGTAGTATGGGTGATGGGATGGTTTGCTTGCATTATTATTTACAACAGGCAATGGTCCTATGGATTTCCGGGAAAGCCGTGAGCAAAGAGAAAGAGGCTTTTGAGGTATAATATAGGCATGTTATGGTGCGCGGCTGATTGCACCAAGGTTTCTCTCAACGACATTATGCAACCATCATGTTTGGCTTGGCTTCAGTTTTTGCAGAGGGAATGCAAATGTAAAACGGTTTACATTGAATTGGAATAAATGTTTGCGGAATACGTTTTTATCTGTCCTCCCCAGTTTTGTAATCGAGGAAATACCATAACGTTCAACGAAAAATAATAAATTGGGAGCGATTGGTGTAGGTGTATGTGTACATGTATTTTTTTGTCTATAATATTTCAAATATTTTTTACATACCCCCAAGAAGGGCGCCTGAAACGGGCTTCAAGTTAGAGAGGCATTTGTCGTTCTTCAGGTAGCATTTACCCTCCACGACAGATATGGCGAAGCAAGTTTTCGTAAGGTAGCATAGTCGCAAGCAATCTACGCCTCGAGCATAATTTATCCAATCGTCGGAAATGGGATTTGACCAAGGCTCAGCCTGAAACTCCTCTCCAGGGCAGTCCTTATTCTCTTCTGATTGACTTGCATACGTGTGGACTTGAACTGAATTGGAAATGAGAAAAGAAATGTAAGAGATGGAACAGAATCAGTGTGCAGCTACAGAACTCCGCTTTTGCGTGTTCATGTGCTATTCTACTCCGAACATAATATATTTTCCCGGAAAAGGTAAGAAGTCTCCATTTCATTATTGCATATTTTATTATTCATGTGATCGGTCATATGGCTCGAGTGAAAGCAATGAAATGAAAGGAAGAGACGCAGATGCAAAAGTATACATTTAAATGTTTATAGGACGATTGATTTGAATTTTTTTACTACGTAATATGTTCCAGAGGACTTACAGGCACACACGTTTCCTCCACGCGTTTTATTACAGTAGAGATGTCTCTCTTCAAACTCATAACAGTCCGTGTCGCTTTTGCAAGAGGTTCCAACTTTTGTTTTGATGCACTGTGGAAATGAATAAAGTGTAAACTACATAAATCATCATTACATAACCAACGTGAATAAGGAAGATTTTGAATAAAATTTTAAAACTCGTTTTGGGTTAGGTGATATAGCCTACCGAGCTGGCACTGTTTGAGGACGCGGCGTAATTGCAAGTTAAAACAAGTACCAACAGTAAGCAACGAATCTGAATAAAATTCCTGTCGCTTTTGTAAAAAAGGTCTTGGAAAGTACCAATCAACCTTGATATGGTCATGTCCTTCACCCTCAGACTCTTGCTCTTACATTTAAAGAAACCGAAAGGAACTAAAATAAAACGTTGTGTAAATACTATACTTGATGCTATTCTCAGGAAGATAAGGTCTATTTAGTAGGATTAAATTATTAATGAATAGTCAGTCAAATTTCCATCTCAGATGTAGAGTAACCCAAGCAAGGGAAGCACCTGGCATACTATTTTCGGCTGAGGTTAGAACAAACTGTTGTTCAGAAGAAGGAACAACTTTTGCGGTTGAAGTGTGTAAGCATTGTTACCCTAACAAATGAACTGTAGGAATTTGAATAAAGACACTTCAAAAGTTCAATCCAAGCCATCAAGCAAGTGTGGTTGAGAGATGTCACTAAAAGATTCATTCTTCATTTCTCCATGTATTTCGAGACCTAACTCTTGTGCGATATTTCTCACTCTGAAATGAGTTGTATTTTGTATTGATTAAATAGTTTATGTAATTTTCTCTGGTATTAGTTCATACATCTTGCAATCAGATCACGATCTCTAGTGGTTTTCGAGTTTCAACATGTTCTCCGTATGATATCTACTATTTTCCTAGACAATCTGTTTAATTCAGTGGAGCATTTAAAGTTCAACAATTCCATGCTTTTACGTCAGCAGGGACTATAAAGTTATGAATGACAGGAGAGAGCGTTAATATTCCAACATTACTTTTAAATGTAGGGTAGTTTCAGTTTTTAGTTCTTTTTTAGTTGGACGGTCTTAAAACACGGCATGAATTCGGAATAACCTGGGAATAACATAAAGTATGGATATTATTAAGCAATAAAAAATTCATTTTTATACTTTCGCTCGCAAAGGGACCGTAAACTGTTTATGTACACGAATCTGAGAGCTTGGATGCGAATGCCGAATTATTTTCTTTAGATGAAGCATGTGTGGATGAAACAGGAAGAGAGAGAAGGAGTGAACATGAGCTCTTATTCAAGCAGTTTCCCTGCTCAGTGATAATTTTACGAGAACATAATTTCATCTTGAATGAAAGATGCAAAATGCAAACAAAGTAAATTATTCTTTAATTTGAGCCGAGGTGATGAAGCCAAAATTATACGATATTATAAATTGCTCCCGTTTCTCCATTCATTTTCCTTACTTTGGTCCCCGTGATTATGCCTCTGTCATCAAAATCATCGAGGCTTGTAGCAATATACCCGAAATTATTACATTTACATTTTCGTTCCGGATATGTGAAGGAGTGAAACGTGTAGGGAAAAAATTAGCAAACTCTTTCCATTTTGGAATGTGTGTGTCCGTCACTTCGCTTCATTTACTTTTGTATGAAAAAGTCCCATTACACTAGGTTCACATTGCTCATTTTATGTGGATGGAACTGAGATTTTAGTGGGCGAAACTAAAATAAGAAACTTTTTTTTTCAACATGGAACAAACTATGAATCCCTACTTCGGATTATGTCATTTTATTACCACGGACAGACTCGTAAATTCAGTAAAAAAAGATTGAGATTTTTTTGGAGGATTTCCAGCAAAATTATTATTACATCTGTCGCAGGTTGGGAATCTGGAGGAGAGAACTGCTGTTGGTTGGTTTGATGTAATGTAGCTTGTCTAAAGGACGAACCATCAAACTCATATCTTTCTTGGCTTGAATCAACGTCTTCTTTGAGTGAAAGGTATTGAAGGAAATCTCTGAAAGAAATGAGGTGACGAAATGCATGCTTGAAAAAAATAATGAAAGCGCCATACTGCATGTTCACAACTGTTAGAACAGAAATGAAGCAATATTTAAACCAAGGTCTTTCTAAATTGATTGCTACACATTCTTCCTCTTACTTGCTAAAGCGATACTACTTTTGTACATGCAGACAATCTTGCCCACCCAGTGAATCTACCCGTTATAAAACATTTTTTTAAGTTGTGAAAAGAAAGTATCCTGACGTTATTTTCCAATCCGCTCGGTGTTTTATCTACTTATTCCGTATCTATTTACTCAAATAGGTTTAGCGGGTTAAGTGTAAAACTTTTTTATAAAATAAAGTGTTCGATCGAATTTGGAAAGCGGTTTTATTGTATAATTTGATTTTTTTCTCTTATGGCTAACTCCACTTGAACCTTCGAAAGTAGATAAGCTTGAAAGGACCACTTTAAAAGCGAATGAACCTAAAGGATAGAAAAAAAGTTAAGTTGAGTTATCCTTTCCATCAAAGTTAGTTTATAACAAGTAAAAACGAAAAAAAACAAGATCAACAGTAATAGTCAAGTCTCATGAGCTTAATAAGGTCTTTTTAAGGAAAGAAGAACTAAAACAAGAGACTGCAAATATTAGAAAAAAAAAATTGTACAAGGACGAGCAACACGGCCACAAAAAAGTATGATGGCAATTTCTATAAAAATTCTCTACATCTCGGAGGCGCTAGGGAAAGAAAGTAGAGAAGGGAGGGAGGAAAATAATAGAACGTTCCTCAAAGTGGTTGATGGTATGGCAAAAATTTCCAGCCTTTGTATAATAATCGTAATAAGAATAATAATATGAGTGGGAAAACGTAGAGAGAGTATGGCATAAGTCGACTATTTCATTTCTTCATGGTACATGTAGGAAAAATTATTTTAATAATATTGTGTACACTATGACACTATACAAAAATTCACTGCCACCACTTGCTCTCTCCAAACTAGTACTGTTGTGTATGCATATCCCTCTAAGAAAAGCCATTTCTTTGCGTTACTTCTTCCTTTGTTTCTCCTTAATAAAAAAAAGTTAAGTCTTTCGCGTAACGTAAAAGGATTAAGAATGGATGGAGAGATAGTATCATGATGCTATTTAAACAACAGAGACTTACTGACTACATTCTTTGCCAAAATTATAAAGAGTCAAAGCCAAACACTATTGCCAGTGGTTGGTGGTGGTGGTGGTAGCAGTAACACTTAAAGAGCACAAACTATCATCAGCAAATCCCAACTAAAAATCTAAATCTTGAAAAGCCAGAGTTTTCTTGCTTTGCTTACGCTCTATATAAAAGTTTCCTAGTATAAGCTCAGCTAGCCCCAAAAAATTAAGCACCCAACCCTACACTTAGCACTAGCTAAAAATTTAAAGCTACATACGATATATCCGTTGGTCACATTAGACAAAAAGAGAGAAATTTTTTTTCTAACTCGCTTTGCCTCGTTGAGCTCTTTCCCTATTCTTCTCTGAAACTTGTAACTTTGGCTGTTTTCTCGATTTACTCTGCTAGGGTCTTATTCGCTTGCCTCCCTTTCACTTTGGTTTAGTCTCGCATCGCATCTTGGATGAAAAGGAACACCTTCGTTTCACCTTCTGGGTTCTACAACACTTTACTCTTGGTGCTGTAGCTCTCTCTAGCCTTTACTCTCACTCTCTATCTCTCTTTAACACTTGTACATTTAACTGGCAGTATAGAAACTGTTGATAAATAAAGCGCGACTCATTTCGCTCGCGTTCACTTCCCTCTCGTACTAATACTCTTACACTTTCCATCGCACTTTTTTGTTTAAATAAGCGTGAGAGTTGTGCTTTCTATACGTCAAGTGGAGTTTACACACTCAATAAACGTCCTCATCACCGGAAGATATACATAGTCTATTTGATACACAAATGTAGATAAGTCACTACACCATAAAACATAGGAACATCCCTTTCCGTATTGCATTACATCAAATCATCACACCACCGCAAAACAAATCCGCATCCGTACACACATCTCATCTCATCCTCTCTCACTTTGACTTGATTGCTGACATTGTAAGGGAGTGTCAGTTTAACTCTCACCTGTGGTGCTGACAAAAATATATACCTTATTCCCTTAGTAAAAAAAACTCTACTTTTGATTATGACAAAGAGCTCTGGTATTATTACCCCCTCATGTTTCACTCTACGAAAATAGACCCTACAGTTTGCAGTCCTATTCTATTAGCATCTCTTATTCGCCTCATCTTCGTATTGTATAGTACCATTGTCTCCTTTTCGCTAGAAAGGGGAAGAATGAATAGTAATACGTGTGAACAACTTGTTTCCTCAATTGTAATATTCCATGAAAGTAGTAACAGAAAAAGTGAACAGCTAGAGAAACGATGCTCTCTTATTTTCTCCTAGTGGTATATTTTCACTGCCACATCCTTCATCGAAAATAAAAAAGTAGCATTTTTCCTGGAAGCAAGAGTTTTGTTTGTTCATACAAGAGAAAGTTTTCTCTTCAGCTTAGTTGACTTCTTTGGGTGGAAAAAAAAAGTTGCTTTTGGTCCTTTTTTCTCGCTCTGCGTTTTTCAAGTAGGATTTTTTGCTTCTAATCCAAGTTTTTTTGTTTGGGACACAACTTGTTCTACAAGTATTTTTTTTGGTGTGCTATGCTACTTGTACCAAAATATTCTCTAGAGTTGCAAAAGAGGCTAGAAAAAATCTCGGCTTTTCTCGTCACTCTCATCATATCTTTTTTGTGTACTTAAATATACAAACATAAAGATATAGTTTTTGAGTGGTCTTGGTCTAGTTGACTTGAGATCCCAAAGCTACACGAATAACAATTGCTCTTTATAAAGATATACTACACACGTCTATGCAATAACTGAAAGAATGAAGTTGGACTAGATTCCGTTTCATTTTTATTTATTTCGTTGGACTTCACACAGAGTAAAAAATACATTCTTGAGGGAGCAGAAAAAAAATCCAGTACATCCGAGAGAATGGAAGGGAAAGCATCAGCATTAGAGGCAGAGAAGCAGCATCAAAACTTGCCAGCAATTGAAGCAGCAGGGAAAACACTTCAACAGCTTTCTCTGCCCATCTCCCGTTTTCTTTTCTCTACATAACATTTTTCAGTGGTGGTGGTTCACTCCAGTCGTTGGTGGTGGTGGTGAACTAGAGGCACGCAGTAAAGTAAAAAAACATACTTGAGAAAACGTGAAAAACAGTCGTTTTTCGTGCTTTACTTTTTCAAAGTGTAACGGTGGTGGTGACTATTGTTGTTGTGCACCTTTTTTTATAAGACTGGAGAAAAGCTCTTTCCTCTTTTTTCTTCTCAGTGGATCCACGCTTACAGAAACTCTTTATTCTAGCACCCAAGTATGGAACAGGGAGTGAGCGGGTGAAAGCAAAAGAACAAGTAGTAGGAGTGAGCAGTGCTGCACATACGAAAGCATCAGTCAGTACTGGTCCTAACTTTTATATGTATATACATTGTAGGAAAAAAGGAGGAAGCAGCATTTTTATTACGTCTTACTCTCCTCTTGCCAACTATTTCTACCCCACCCAACAATGCCCCATACGATAAAGGTGTGGTAGATGAAAACGCTCGTCTATAAACATTTTAACATTTGGATGCCAACAACGTGAAACTATACAAACGTATATGTAGACACTGTCAGTATTTTTCTTCCTTTTCGCATAAATATCCATAAAAAGAAATATTACTAAAAAGGGAGGGAGAGCTAAAACTAGCTGCGTAACCCTCTGGAAAGAAATCGCCGAGAGAAAAGTTTGTGAACACATTTTTTCGAAAATATATTCGAGCCCTGCACATTGACTTTAAATACGTCTGAAAACGTCAGACGATATTACACCATTTATTTGGAGAGAGCGGGAGCAAAAACAAGAAAAAAAACAACAAGTCTTTACCTTCCTTCTCTACTAACTTGTGGGATAAAATAGAGAAAGAAAAAGGTTTGAAATGAAATACCTTTCTAAAAATCTAAAATCCATTTTATATTGTTTTCTCAAAGTAGTACTACACCTTTATTGACATTTTTTAGTCGCTTATGCACTTCCATTTCACTTTCTGCTAATGTATGTTCTTATTGCTTAAAATCTTTTTTAAAAGAGCACCGTGTTGTGCATATTCAAGTATGTAAAGCAATAAAGCGTAAGTCTGCACTAATCTTTTCCTTTTTACCTGGCTTGCTGGAGCGATCCCTAGACTTTATTTAGAATGCATGAAATGTTCCTTTCTTTTCTTTTAGTTTTCTCATTTGTTTGTACAGCTACAATATATCTACTTTGGAGCATTTTCCCCCTACTCCAAAATATTCAGACAAATTGTGGTGCCTCTGAACTTTTAAAATGGCCCAAGTGCTACCTTTTTGCTTAGACTTTTTTCCCATGTTTCCTTTTATCCTTAACCTCCACATCTACCACATGCTCAGTCAAACTGCGAAATGTATTATGTATCAAGCTTATAAATTGTAGTTTTATTTTTTCCTGGTACTCTATAATGTACTCCTATGTAGGGAGGAAAAAGTGACCAAGAAAGGGTTGAGTAAAACTAAAACTTGAATTTCTCTTTTGACTTTTTCTTTTCATCCTTTTTACTTTCTCTTAATGCAATTCCCTATGCCATTTCATGTGTAATATGGACTAAAGTTGGAAATGGTCTGGTGTGGTGCTGTGTGTCTGGTTGAACTACCAAACCACGCACTACGAGATAGAAAAAGGAAAAACACCTGTCGAGACTACTATATTCTGAGTATGGGCTACTTGCGAAAAAAAGTATGTAAATGTAGAGGCTATATATGACTTTTCTCCAAGCTTTTCACAACTCACCTGTTGTTTGCTCTAGCATTCCTTTTATACTGTTTTATTCCACGCTCTGTTGCTTTGCTTTTTTCGCTCCTTACCTTTCTTGTCAAGAGAATAATAAAAGGGGTACAATTTTTTTCCCTCACGGATTGAGACTCGGGCTTAAGCTTAGACAGAGTAAGCTTAGCTTTAGGTACACATCACGCTTTAGAGAATTTGAACCCGTAGTAATAAACGAGGAGGTTTTTCCTTTTTAAAACTCAAGTTTTTGTTTGCTTTTCCCTTAAGATCTTTTCTCAACGCATTAGATTGCATGAGGAGGGAAGTTGTTATTATATCGATTTCACCATTCTTCTCTAAAAGTGTATGACTGCACGTTAAGAATAATGACAAATAACGAGGCGTTTTCCAAATGACCTGGCTGCCACTTGAGTGGAGTTTATTGCATTAGTTGTGTTAATGTCGCCTATTATTACGCTTTGTATCATGTTACTATGTTGGGTAAGACCAAGGCTAATGTTTTAAGGACTTATGGTCAAAAAGGGTGTGTATACAGCATGCAAAATATGTGGGAGGAATCTTCATATTGATCTTACTGACCTGCGGCGTATTTTTTTTGAAAATCATACCATGCGCGTTGGATATATAATGTAAGTTTAGATACTTTCACCAAGTCTAGCAATTTACATTTTTATCTTAAACATGTCACTTTAAGTTGCATTTATTTTTATTGTATTCAACATTGGATACAGTATGTAGTGTTGATGTAGATCTCAATTCTCAAATCATGCATGAGTTTCTAGAAAGAGGATTGCTTTTCATAACTTCATATTTATTCAATTTTGTTTCGTAATAATTTGAATATTTTTATGATTTGACATAAAATACGGAAACTGAATAGCAGGTACTTTGTTATTTCACTTTTGAACAACTGGATGGAGGGTATCAAAGCATTTTTTTGTTTTTTTTATTCCACGAATTTTGTTTACTGATGGCATTATGGTCGTGATTTGTACAGAAAGATGTGAGGCTATGACATGGATATAAAAAATCATCCAGATTTTCCGATTTCATGATGACATGTTGTACGTGTACTTTCCATACTTCCATTTCCAGGCCGCGTCATGAGAAAAGATGAGGATGTCTAAATGCCATTTCTTGTGAACGCGGAAGTAATGGGAAGCGATTTACTAGCGTAAGATTATTTCCCAATCTTGGAAGTACCGCTTTGATCAAACTAAAAAAGAAATACAATATAAGACAGATAAAACAGATCAATATTTTTCTACGGACCATGACGCTTGGTCGTAACATAAATCCCTTCAGATAATCTGATACGTTTATACGAATAGACTTACAAAGTCAGAACCCCATTGTTTTATGTAATGTAAGCTTTGGACTTTTGCAGTTGGAATCCGTAGCGTTCGAATTTCTAAAATACCAAAATGCTTCGAGGTTAGCGAAATCTGACTCTAAAAATTTAGCGAATGTCAGTGCAAATATTTAGTTGAGATGAGAGAAAGTTATATATTTAAACTTAATTCTTGTAAACGTTAACTCAATTGAATAATGATTCTAGAGCATATCCAATGTCCAATGTATAAAGATCTTTTCATGCATGCTAAGGTTTTTGGGTTTGTCACCGTTATAGTTTCACTTCTCGAACAAAATCATTGGTTACAATTACTGCAGAAAAGCTTTGACTCATGACTGCCAAAATAAGCTAAACAAATCGCACACCCAATTTTGGTCTCTTTCCTTACTCCACGTAGCCAAACAGATTTATATCTTAGACACAATCTCACATTTCAATCCTTACATGTACGTATTACTGCGGCGCGGTGTATGTACATATTTTCAGCTTGTTACGTTTTTACGATGAAAAATTCGATCAATTTACTTTTACCCCCTCGTGTAAACTATTTCTCAAGATTTATGTTTTCCAGCGAAGCACATTTGCATTTTACAGTTGCTCAGCTTTCGTACTAGAAAATCCCAAAAAATAAATGTTCACCAGTCTTAATTTATTTTTGTATGAATTGTGCCCCCAGTGTCTGTACCAGAAATGTATTGTAGTTTTTAGAATTCCTCCGGACTAGGCTTATATAGTCTTTCTGGTACGTTCAACTTGTAAAAAAAGCTAATAGAACGGAGGCAGCTTGAATCGAATGAACATTTCTTCCAAACTGTTTACATTCCTCATGAAAAAAAGTTTGAGTGTTGCGTTACGCTTGAATGGAACCGATGCGGATGACGGTTTGTAAAATGCTGATTTCCAATTCTTGTCTTGTCTCGTTCAAATGTTTTGATATATTATAAATACATAGTGTACCATATAATCCACTGCAGGAATTACTTATCATGGGTATAGAAGTATGTACATCTCTTGAAGAGTGACAAAATGCAAAAAAAAACTCCAAGCTTAAACCTTGTTTCAAAAGATATTCTTTAAAAACTTTATAAAACGAATGGATTCTTTTCTTTACGAGAATAAAGTGCAAAAAGAAGCATTTCCTAATCTCTCAAATCCTTTCGGTCATATATAAACTTTCTAGCGCTTAGTTAAAGTATATAAATTCCCTTGTACTTGTTTATTTCTTAAGCCACCGACACCAAGGCGCTCACGTTCCATTATTTCCTTCTACGCTTATTATTATTTTTTGTCCTTCCTGGGAATGAGATTGGTTTCGTTAGGAGGTTGCTCCTTTTTACTTTCATCATCATACCCTCTCCTCATCCGATGATAATACAGTTTTCTCCTAGTGTCTCAGACTCCACATTTTGATGAAATTAGAGTACATGCATATAACTAAAGCACCTTGGAGTAAAATGCTAGTAAATAGCCTAGGCGAACATCACACAGTTGCATGATCATAGTACTTTCCGAGAGGATACCAGAGAGAAGAGTAGTCTTTGGGGAATAAAAAAGCTGTTAGTTTTCCTGTACTTGGTTTTTTGTAATGTGTAAGCCAACGGTAAGGTTCTAATGCCCAGTGAAAGACACAATCTTCTTCAGTTCATACTGAATTTTTTTTTTCTCTACTGAAACTAGAAAAAACTAAAAGCATGTTGCTGTTGTCATTATTATTGTGCCTTGTGCATATTGTAACTAAAAATTGGAGAAAACACACGTTACTTTAGAGAGCCAACGGGAATAAGACTAGTAAGTTTCTTTAGTACCGTGTGCTTTACGTTTTTTTTCCAGCTTCCAGCTAACGACATGAAATAAATGAGCCAAAGGAATAACATGTTGTTATTTCATGTATGAGAAATAGAAATGAGATCAGCGCGACAAACATCACATTTGCCTTCTTTTCTTCGGTGGTGTTTTTTCCAAGAGGTGATATCTCTTCCAGGGTACAATATTGTAAGACGACAGTTTCCTTACGGTTTTTATCATTATTTTGCCTTTTGGCGTTAGTTACAGAAAAGAACACTTTTCTCCACTCTATGCCACCACCACAACAGTTTTAAGCCTTGTAAGAAAAAAATGAATTTTACTAGGCTTACAACTAAAGCGTACGTGGTATATTCACCCAACATCCAACGTTTAAATCAAATCAGATCAGAAGATCTTACGAGTCAAGAGCTGCTAGTTTTCACGTGCAGATGGAATAAGCAAAGAATTCACGGTGGATTTTTTTCCCAACATTTTTAGGCTGTCGTGTGATAGTCAGGATGATAATGATGACTGACTATGATTGTAAATGGTACAAGGGAACGATGGTTTCATGGAACGTGGATTTATTTTGCTGATGAGGTTCGTTGAACCTTTTGTTGCTTTTCCACCCAAGTTTCGTTCTCCTTGTTCTTATGTTTTTGTCGGTTTTGTTGATTACTCGCTACTTGCTCTGTTCCATCTACAACTAGTTGCGTTTTTATTATTATGGTGATAGCGATGATGATGAGGAGCTTGATGAGGGTGGTGCCGCCGGTACACAAAAAAATGAATTCGGTTATTTCGTTAATACAAAGACTAGATATTTGCTAGGAAATGAATGATCAAAGGAGCCTATAGCTGAAGCTATAAAGCTGGAGAATGAGGACATGCTAATGTTATTCTGGATACAACTCTATAGCTTGTTGCTTGTGTAAAAACTATAATTGCAACAGCATGTTTCCCCTTCTCGAAATGAGGAAGCATGCCATTGTTTCTTTAACTGGAATGAATCAAGTAGGAGTAATTCCGTTGGAGAGAATGTTGTAATAGCTGATACTGTAAGGTTTTGTTTTCATTTCTTATTGTTAGCTCTTATCAGGTTTATGTTATTTTCATGGGATTCTTTGTTTCCCGTACATTTGTACAGTTGATTTCGCAGCCCCCGTATCATACAATAAAGATATGTGGGAGAGAATAAACGAGAGAGTTGTAATCAAATCACGTCTTTGGAATGACAGTAATTTGGACAGCAAAACGAGCGAAATCAAGAGAGAGAAGGAAACACTCCTGATTAAATCGTATAGAAAAGCATTTAAAAGAGAAAAAAAATAAGTAGTATTACCCCAGGTTCCTATCAGCACTGGCACTACTACTGCTACTACTACTTACTATCACGCCACCGTTGTACAAACATGGCTTGTGTTTGTCCTCCTGATTGTCCAAGTCCAACATTTCTTGAGTCTGTTTACTTTTCGCCTGATAACATTATGATGATGGCGGCACTAAGCAGGGCCAACCAAGAAAACGACTTAAAACGGAAAGAAGTTTTTGTAAGGATTTTGGCATCCTATTATCAGCGTCATCATAATGATAATCGCCTTTATGAATGAGTGAACGGGAGGACGGAAGTGTAGACAAAAAATGGAGTTCCTCTCGGGCTCAAAAGCTTGAATACAAATATATAAGCCTAGCTTTCACTTCCCCCTCCCCATATCCTTCCCATTTCACTTTCTCCGTGAATGGATTTTCCTTTAACTTATCATCAATGTCAAAGCATCTCGCTCTAGCTCACTTTTCTACTGAAACGTATGTGATATTCTTCATAAATCATGATTACTCTTCATGACAGAGAATGAGTGAAAGAGAGAGAGAGAGAGAGTATCATAAGTGGAGGGAAATTCTCCAGTGGTTTACTCTAAAAAACTAGAGTATCATATCATAAGAAGAGAGAAAGTGAAAGGGTCTCATGCCTCTCAATTGAGGGCACGAAAAACTTGAGCCAAAACCCATAATACAAAGCTTAGAGATAGCAGTTTTTGCAGAACTCTACTAGTAATAATGGTAGATGATATGGATAAATAAGTTGGCTTTCACTCTACCCCTATTCACCCTTTTATAACTAATACTATACTGTGTGCTAACTTATATAGACTGCGTAAAAGATATACACTCGCATTTTTTATATTCGTATTACTTCCAGAGATCAATAAGCAAAAAACCAAACCAAGATACTGAATACTGACTTGGCTCAAGAGAACGTCCGCTTGTTTCTTTCTCCTATTATGTTTTTTTAAAACATGTATCCTTCTAACTCTCTGGTAGCCTTACATATTGCTAAAATAATCGCTACATGACATTCTCAAAATAACAGAGCGTAGCTGAACTCACAACCAACAGGGAAGGGGAAAGGGCGTGTACATACATATTATTATTATGAATTTATCCTAAAAGAAAGGAATAAAAAAAGAAGATGGATACTGCAAGAATGGTAATGTATTGTACACAGTTATGTTATTTTTTGTAGCGTGACATGCTTCTACTTCTTCATCATCATCAGCATTACACTCTTGTATTTTTTTCTTTGCTCCGTCTGTTATTCACATGTAAAAAATATTTTTTAAAAAGGCATAAAAATGTCTATGCCTAAAGTCAGCTTTTTTATGCAGCCTTATCGGCAACAACAAATAGAGAAAGGACTCGGGCAAAGAGGAAATGAAAAAAGAAAGCGGTGCTAAGCAAGCCGATGCAATCCTTTGCCAAAAAAAGTAGTACTGAAGCATCTATCTGTCTCTCTTCACTACTTAAACACTGTTCGTTTTCAATGAACAATGTAGATTTTTTTTGTTGCCTCCCATAAAAGCTAAAAGTTATGTAAAAATTTTCTCCATGATAATGCATACGGTTTTTAGCCTGATGAATGTTGTGAACGTTTCACCCTTTTTGTTTGCGCAAATAAAAGGATATCGGCAAAAAAAAATTTTACTTCTTTGACAGAGCGATTATGCAGTTTGCTTTTATTTAGGATTAAAACATGTAAGCTCCTCCCCTCTCTACTTTTTCATTTCGACTGGGATATTATTGCTGGTGGTGAAAAGATTGGACTAGGCTAGTTTTACTACACTAGGGAAACTCTTGATGGTTTTTGGCTTCGAATGCTCAATGCTACACAACGGCTGCTGCTCTATTATTATTACTTAGCACAGATATGATTAAGTCTGGTAGGTAGAGAGTGGATTTGTCTATTGTCTAGATGAAAATTGTAGTGAATGATACATTGATACTTGGAACCTAAAAACATAAAATGTTGCTTCAGTCTATCGCTCTGTCTCCTTCTCTCTCTGAATGATTACGGCTGATATGAAAGTCAACTTTGTATTTGAAATAATAGTTTAGGGAAAAGAAGTCGATAGAGTGAACTAGAGCAATAATGGCCTGGAGTCGTTCTCTGCTAAACGATGCTTATTTTGACGAGCCTTACAAAGCTACAAAACTATGGCGTTTTCCCATGAGCTTCGTCTCTCTCTCTCTATCTTTTTGTTTTTTCCTGTAAAGCAAAAAGATTTAGTAGTAGGAGGAGGATAGGCTATGTAGTTATTTGAAATTGACGTGTGATCCGTGTCGGGAATCAATCGTCTTCTCTTTCCACTTCCTTCTTTCTTACTCCAAGCTCGTTCTCTTTGTCTGTCAGAGAAAATTGCTATGGAACTGACAGACAGAACCTGAATTGATTCTGTCCTGCATCATCATCATCAACTCGGTACCATGGATGGCATCTGTTAGTATTTATTCTTTTTGCAAAAAAGATATTAGGAAATAGAATCTAGCGGGAGGAATAATGCTGCTATTTTATCTTCTTCATTTTTACTATATTAGTTCCGCGTTCGAGAGTTATTATTTTTTGTGAAAAAAAAAAGTCTCTGTTCTCGTTTCTCGTTTATCCCAAACGGTTTAACGGTCCACTCCTTTTCTAGCCTAGCAAGAACTACTATAACCGAACTATCGTCATCAGGATTCTGAGTTATATCAAACCCGACAAAAACTCTACTCTGACGCTGAACGTTAGTAGGAACAATAGAAGGGCCGCTTCAGCTCAAGCTTTCAATTACGTTGCCTTTTGTTCCGGAATCCTCAAGTGTAAGAAAAAAACATGACTAAAGCTTTGAACAAGATGTATTGCTTTTTTTCAAATTCGCTCATCGGTATGCTCTTCATGTATCATCAGCACACGGGCAATCCATATACTTTCAGAGTCAGCTTACTCCCCATCCTAAACATTTTTCCACCTAAATAGTCGCAAGTTTAATTAGGTACTAGCGATGATAGTCCATCCGTTCTAATCTTTACTTGCAACGCCACCGTGTCTGATAAAAGAAGGTAGGATAGCCATAAAATTATAATTTATAAAAGAAATATGTACCAGCATATCTTTTGGAATGTAAGGAAGCTACATATCTCATGAAATGATTTTTTTTAGCACGCGTTTCTTCCAAGTTCGATATTTCAAGTATGATAAGATTTAGTACTTTTATCATCCCTAAATACATGGAGCATTTTCTTATTATCTGTTCCAGTCCCTATTGGAATATAAACTGCTTGAAAAAATGTGTTTTCTTGCGATTGCTCTTCATAACCATGCTAGTTTTCCTCCCCCATCGTTAATTCCTAGTATTCTCTAAGCAAAAGTTGTCCCTAACTTAAATATTCCGGACGTGTTTCATCTGAAGCAAAATCTATGCATATCTGGGCTGACATTCCTCCAAAGGAAGAGAAGAGAAAGTAGAAAAAAACCAAGAGAGTTTCTGTAATGCAAATGAGCCTTTTCATAATATCTATCTATCTCTCTTCTTTTTTTTGCTGGCGTTTCGTTCGTTTACTCACATCCTAACTAAACTATTTCCTTGATCCATTATTCTCATTCATACGTGCATGAAAATTTCCCGTGTCTCTCCGTTATTCTTCTTACTTGGCCAAGCGGGAGAAGAGAAAGAGAGAGGATGAAGCACGAATAAATGTGTAGATAGGAAAGGGTAAAAAAAACGTAGCACTTTTGGCTTCTGTATGCTATTCTCGTGTAGCGTTATCAAAGAGGAAGGAAACGATATTCCATGATAGATCTTTTCATTCAGATGTAGTCATCATCGTCATCATCATCAGCTTCATTCACTGCTCCTATTCATTTTACTGGCGATAAGGAAGAGATTCACAGTGACTAGTTGCTCTACGACCAGGAAAAAAAATATACCGAGTCTTTTAGTTTGATGATCTGACTTGAAAAAAATACTGCTTCTATTAGTATAGTGGTTGGAATTTTACTGGTCGACTGTGCTCTGTTGTATTACTATCGTTGTAAGAATGACTCCTTTGGAGCCTCCAAAAGCACCATGCATTCCACATTCACGCTATAAAGACTTTGAATGAGTATGTATAACAGTGAACCTTAAGTTCAACTGGGATGTACAAAGAAGGGTAAAAGTGCACATCTCATCATTCTTATTCTTTGCGAGTAAACGTGTCACTGGAGAATACTGCAAACTTGTGTGGTTCATTTTCCGGAAGAACTGCTATTGCTTCTTTCTTTTGAACCGCTGCAGACCACTACCACCATATCTCCTACAACTTTTTTTCCCTCTCTCTCTCTCACCCATTCTCCCATTGTTAGACAACACTCACTTGTTCACATTCTTATACTTTAGATTTATTGGAATGGAAAAAGTAAAAGAGAAAAAAGTGGTGGTGGTGGACGGAGAAAGTAGGAATGATGATGATGGTCTAAATGGAACTCTTCTGTCGTTTTTTTAGTTGTTGCCAGCAAAAAAAGTAAGCAAAGGCATAGAAAGGAAATTTACTTAACTGTCTTTTTTGTTCGAGTGCACACACATATTATCAAGAAGAAAAAAAGTTACAGCAGTTCACCACCAAAATACACGAGTGAATGAATGAATGGGCAACTAGTAAAGAAGAAAAGAGAAAACAGTGCAGAAGAATTACATCTACTAGAATGAAGGAAATGAGGGATACATACGAAATTTTGACATGTATCTTTTTCAGAGGGTTTTACTTTTAGCAGTTTGCTCTCTTCCACTTTTAAGATTGCATATTATTAGCCCTTTTCTCGGAGGATATTAACTGTAATAATGAGACGGTGAGAGAATATATCTGTGTGGCTTTCCTCTCCCATCCTATCCTCTTCTATCCTTAAGGAACAGAACCGTTATTTTTCTTAAGCATTTATTTTTATGGTAAAGAAAGCGGTTTGCCAAAAAATAAAGGAGAGTAATAAAGGCCTGAGAGCGTCTTTTTAATGTTGTGTGTCACTTACGCTTTTTAAAAAAGGAACGGATAAAAAAAATGTACTTTTACAGGGACTCTATACTGCATACTCAAATAAAAAACGTCCAGGCAGTTTAGTTTTTTACTGGGAATAATTTAACAATTCCATTCTTAGTTAGTGTGTAGCCGTGCATAGATTTACTGTGGCGAATAAACCGAGTTGGATTTTACACTGGGAAACTCTTTGAAGGAAAAACTAGCCTCCAAAGTCATTTTAAGAGGACTCTTAAGGTCCGCATTAGAAACAAAAGCGTAATAGTAAAGCTCGTAGCGTTCCACAAATATGATTTGAAATTACCGCTTCTTGCTCATTTTGTTCGTACGTATTGTGATTCAGTTCTAAATTGTAAAAAGTAAAGGTTCTTCTGTGGCCCACGTGCTGTAGACAGTATGGTTAAGTTTTATTTGCTTGCTTTAATGCGGAACAATTTTATATTACTATTACTCCTTGTGGAAACTAAATGTAGATGCCACTTCCTTTCGTCAGTAATAGACTCTTGACTTTTCTTATTAAAGTTTTACTTATGGTTAGAAATGCATAGCTTCCTTAAAAATACTTTTTATATAGGATGGATGTTTGTAGGAGGTCATTAACGGAAGGTACATCCAAAACTATAACGTCAACGACTGCATCGTACTTCTATGAATTCACTGATTGTGATTAGCATTAGGAGACTGTAGAGTCTTTTGGTTTGGTTTTTTGGATTGGTGTCAGCCTAAAGGATATCATATTTTTGTTTCTTCTCTTGGCGTAATACACTATTATTATGATACTCTTTTCTCTGGAGGAAGTGAAGCTAAAAGAGTTCCCTCAGTGCTCAAGAAATTAAAACAAAGAAAAGATTGATAAAAGTTGAAGTTGTACTAAGGCAGCCTGGATTTCCTCTGAAAACTGTGGAATACCTTTTAATAAAATAAATTCGGATGCCGCATGCACATTCATATTAGAAATAGGTCTATTTGGGGGTCGTCGTGAGTCTTGATGTGAGATCTTCATATCATCCAATGCCATTCAATTGAGGGAGTAATGTGTAGTTTGGTATCAAATAAAAGACCCCTTATTTGCATAAAAAAAATTCTGGAACACAGGCCAAGAAAGAACAAAAGAATGATAGTATACACTAGCCGTTATCTAGACAGGATATTACCTTCAGCCTATTTGAGTTTCTGCATATTCTCCTTTTCTAAGGGTCATTCGTTTACCTCATTTTGATGATTCGATCATGGAGATAAAAATACACGGTATATTTTGTCCATTAGTATAGTCCTATAGTAGTCATAGTCATAAGAATATCTTTGAAGTATTTGAATGATCAAAGTACCTTGACATTGACTTGACTTTATTCAATTAAATTCACTTGGCTGTTGTTATAGTAAACACATTCATTTTCTTGGGAGTTCCAGATAAAAAACAAACTTTCGGAAATATTTAAAAAAATACTGTCCACAGAATTCATTTCTGCCTAAACTATTTCTTGTCGTAGTCGTGCGTATTTCGACCTTTCTAGTTTCAGTTTAGTTTAGTTTAAGTTAATTTTCAGTTAAGAATAAGATTGAATTGAGTTTATTTTTAATTGATAGTTAGAGCCTTTGCAGCTTGGATCAGATCTCGGAGACAATAAATTCTTGCTTGAGACCAAAAACTTACGCTTTATTTTCGGTATTGAATTGCACCCAGTATAAATGCGTGTTTGTTGGAGGTACACTGGTAACAGTAATAGATAAGATAGTTTGCTTAATGTACTGTTTGGCTTTTTTTCTAGTGTTGTATCGCATTTGTTGTTGAAGCTTTTCCGAAGAACTAATTTTACACAAAGTTTTTACTGAACCGAAGGAAGTTTATATTATTTTTACTGGAAACATGGTAAGTTGTAACAATGTTTGAGTGTCTCAAGCGTGATCTCTTTTGATTGCTCTCTTTGTTTTTCTTATTGCCTCGATCAAAATGATTAAGCTCATTCTTCTCAGGGTTGTTTTGTGTGTTTAGTCTTCTTCAAGGCCGGAAATGAGTCCAATCGCTGTTGAAATGAACGGAAACGTGAGTGGAGGCGAATTAACTTCAAAAAGTAGCATGGAGAGCTACACGGAGGATAGTTCAAGTGAACCTGGAAGTCAGCCAACGTCTGCTCGACCCATTACCACATCTACTCCAATTGCCCGAAGTCGAGAAGGGAGTGAGCAGCCTCCTAGTTCCACCAGCGGGGATGGATATGTGTCTTCGTCTTCGGCACCCAAGTTTGGAACCCTTATTCCCAATAGGATCTTTGTCGGAGGAATCTCATGTCAAACGACTGAAGACGAGCTGATGCAACTCTTCTCCAAGTTTGGGGCTGTTCGTGGCACAAAGATTATTCTGGATAGGGCTGGAGTCTCTAAAGGTTACGGATTTGTGACATTTGAGACAGAAGAGGAAGCCAAGAGACTTTGCAACTCTGTAAGAAAAGTATCAAAGAAAGAAGAAGATTATACCAGATTTTCCTTGTTTTCTAAAAGTTTTTTTTTGTCATTGATTTTCTTTATCGCCCCATGTGTAGACTGTGGAACCGATAATACATCGGGATCGTCGTCTCAACATTGCACCTGCTGTGAAAAAGCAGGTATGAAAAGAAGGAAATTACTTTTATGCCAAAATCTTGGCTTGATGTCCACCAAAACTTTTTATTCTTTTTCTATTTTATTTCATGGAAAACACATAGCAGCCAGTTGGTCGACAAGATATTATCCCCTTTTCCACACCCGTGGATGCGCTATCACCACCACCACCTTACGACGGAACTTCAGTCTACTTTCCGCAGACAGCTCAGACAACCCAGTTTTATGCACAACCGACTCCTATTCCAGAGCCGTTCTTCGCTCAGACTGCTGCCGCATTTTGCCCTGGACCGCTTCCCTCAACTTCACTTCCTTCATTTTACACGACCACTTCAGGTCCCTCAGCATCCGGCCCAGTTTGCTACATGCCTCAACAATTTCAGCAATTTCCTCAGGTAGGATGCAACTAATTTGATACAAAACAGCATGAACCATTTTATAAAAAAAAAATACTTTTGTGTAGATTGGCCCCTGTCACAACCACTGGCCTACTCCACCACCGGTTGGTGGACTCAATGGCAATGGCAACGTGAACGGACAATGCCAATGGAGGTGGATCTCTCCGGAGGTGACGACACCAACCAGCCCAACGCCAGCTCTACCACCACCGTTTCAATGCTTCATGAGCCCGCCAGAGCAAGTACCTCGGTGGTGGTAAACATGAAAAAAGCCGTAATAAAAAAAAATAAAGCGTATTCAGTCTGCCAAAAGGCGCATTCCAATTGTGAAAGACAGCCCTGTTATGTTGAATAATTATAGTTGAAGTGAAAATATTTAATGAAATATGTGTCTTTATTAATATGAGTATTTCTTTCTGTGGATTTTCCTTGAGGATGGTCATTTTTTCTTATTGCAAAAGTAGCAATTATTTCTTACTGTAATAAAATCTGTGATTATGAATGAATGTTAATGAATAAATTTTTTTCTTCTATGTATTTGTGTGTCCTCCAACCTTTATTTACCCTTTATGTTCCCTAAAAGCAAACTTTTTCATTATGAAACGAAAGGAAAGTTAAATGCGCCCCGAGGAAAAAAACGGTAAGAAATGGCCTTTGCTTTCCAGTTTCCACATCTTGCAGAGAATTTTAATAAACATTCATTCAGATTTACAGTTCGGCTGGGTTCGTTTTACATTCCAAACAATCAGTGATTTTTCCACATTCTCATAGCCTGTTTTTGTGGTGCAGGCAGTAAAAATAATTTTTCCGGGTAGCAATTTTCGCGAACAAATTGAAGCGGAAATATGCAATCCAAACGCTTTTTCATTTTCTCACGTAATTTCCCGACCAACGATGGGAATAGGAAAAAGTTTTAGATTGAAAATGCCAAGAGAGGAAGACCCATCAGAATCACAATCACGCTGCGATACTGATACTAACCTTCTTTTCTACTGCTCAGCACTCAGCAAGCACGGAACTCCAAAAGCTGAGGAAAAGGAGACAAAGATTTTACACAGAAACTGAGGTAGATCAGATTACCCCAATGTACCTGTTGTTAGTAAGTGAAGAGTTGGTGTTGATGGTAAACTTTTATTGTAACTCTTTGATAAATGTTAGATGTGTAAATTCGAACTAGAGTACCAGATCATTTTAAAGCTTATGGAAAAGTCAAATAATAATTTAGCATGAATGATGATTAACCTAGAGGTCAGGGGCTATAAAGTTGAAAGTAAAAATTCCAAAGAGCAATAAAGCAAAAATTTAATTGGAAAGGATATAAAACAACACATACCTATAAACAGTTTATGTTCGACCTAAGTATATTATTTCACAAGAGCATTACCATCCATCCATCAATCTCATCTAATCCGTTCTTATCTATATGTTCCTGAGTAGTTAAGTTGAGTACAGGTTGATAAAACGAAACTACTACGACTTCCAAGTCGAGACCGAGAGTTTATCATATCATATCCCATGTGCTGATCATGTGCTTCTTCAATTATAAAAAGTGGTCTCGGACTCTCCGAGTATATAGACTTCATTCAATTTTCTTACACTTATCGTATGCTACTACTAAACAAAGTAACCCAAATTTTCGGCAAGGTTTTCCCTTTACGTGTAAATACATAAAAGTACGCATGTATAAAAAGTGTTCATTTGATGTAATTTGAGCGCCGGTTTTTTGCATGATGAGCCACGTCAAGAACAACAAACGGATGATATTGCGAACAGAAAATTTTGTTTGAGGTACCTAGCACAGTCATGAAATGAAAAATCCTCATTAGTAAAGCTTAAGATTTTCCATTTTATCATTCTATCCATATCCTTCTCTTAGCCTCAAACTCGGGTAAAAATTACATAACATTTTTTTTATTGATTGAAGAATTTCTAGACGTATTTCAGATATGCATTCTGAATATCAGATTGATGGTCTACGTCTGAATGATATGTGGTTCCCCACAAACAGAGATGCAGATGGGACTGTGTTTGTGTTACCCCGTTCTTTAAACTGTAAAACCATTCTCCTTCGTGCATTATATTCTTGTGAGTTATAGCACCACCGACCCCATCAGCAGAAATTTTCCTAAACCTCTTAAATCTTAAAGCTTATCATTTTTGCAGTTTACTTCTTGATCCTTCCTTATCTCGTAAATGTTTTGCGTAGTGAAGAGTAAACAAGTTAATAGTGCGTAATTAACAATATCTGATGTACATAATTAAAAATCCCAACATTTGTTTCGAAGAACTCAAACAGTTTGATTTCCAAAAATAAATTGACTCATTTGTCTACATCTTCATCATCTTATTTCAAATACCAAATACATGCGTGATAGGTATACGCAATGCACGCATAATACTTTCGCATGCTGTGCATGGAAATGTCAAAACCAAAACATAAACAAAATGAAAACCAGGACAAATATTGAATGGTGAAAGGGAAAACAGAGAGGGTCAGCCCCAGATTAGTTACAGGAACAATGTGATATTGTTTTTTTTTTTGTTTTTCTCTGAACACGCTGAATAATAAAGTGGCGTGACATAGTACCTGAATGATTGCCTAAATTACAAATTCCTTGAACACTCGAGTTTAGTAAATATTTTTTCTCGAAAGACAGTTTTCAGTTTAGCTTGATAAATAAAGTAATTTTAAACAAAATGAAGTATACAGTGAAAGAAGTGGAGGAGGATCTTAACTCCAGAATTTTGGTGATTGATGGAGCAATGGGAACAATGATCCAGCGCCACATGCTGGAGGAGGAAGACTTCCGGAGTGAACGTTTCAAGTCTCATAATAAGAATCTAAAGGGAAACAATGACCTTTTGGTTTTAACGCAGCAGCGTATTATTATTGATATCCATAAGGTATTAATATATAATGCCAAAAAAAATTTTGTCACAAAGGTTATCTGGCAGGTTGTACTTAAATTAAACATTTTGAATAATTTTAAAATAGGCTTATCTAGAAGCAGGGGCTGATATAATTGAGACAAACACATTTAGTGGGACAAAAATCGCCCAGGCAGATTATGGAATGGAAGACCTCGCATATGAAATGAATTTAGAAGCGGCTAAGGTCGGTAAACGAGCTGTGGAGGAATATATGTTAGAATCTGGATGCAAATCTCGAAAATATGTCGCTGGAGCGATGGGTCCTACTAACCGGACACTTTCCATTTCTCCTTCCGTAGAGAAACCACATTACAGGAATATAAGTGAGAAGATCATGTCATCCTTGTGATACAGTAGGTACTAATCATGCTTGGCTGCTTTGTTTTAAAAAACAGAATTTGATGAACTCGTGGAAGCGTACAAAGAACAAGCTAGAGGTCTGCTTGATGGAGATGTAGATCTGCTTTTGGTTGAAACCATATTCGACACGGCTAACGCAAAGGCTGCTATTTATGCTATCAAAGATTTGTTTGACGATGGTGAATATGAACCAGTTCCTATTTTGGTACTTAAACATATACTCTGCACTGCACTCTTTTGGAATTTTAAAATTAAGCAAAATTAATAATCGTCCTTGAATAATTTGGTAAGATTTCTGGAACAATTGTGGACAAAAGTGGAAGAACATTGTCTGGACAAACGTCGGAGGCATTTGTTGTGAGCGTTTCTCACGCTGATCCACTTTGGTATGATGACCTTGATTTAAAAGCATAAAATTGCTTTCAGAATGAGAATTTGTTAATTTAAATGTGTTCCCAGCATCGGCTTAAATTGTGCTTTGGGAGCTGACGAAATGAGACCATTCGTTGAAAGAATAGGTGAAATGTCGGATGCATATATTCTTTGTTATCCTAATGCAGGTATAAAAGTTACTAATTATTTCATGATTGCTAAGTTTCATCATCATCATTAAAATTATGTAAAATTAGGCCTACCAAACACATTCGGTGAATATGATGAATCTCCAGAGAAGATGGCTGCAACTCTGAAGCAGTTTGCAGTTGATGGATTAATAAACGTTGTTGGAGGTTGTTGCGGCACTACTCCAGATCATATTCGGTGACAATTCTATACATGCATGAAGCAAACGTGTTCTCCTTAGACGGAAATGAGTGAAAGTTTGTCAATTTTTTATTTGCATGCAGTGCGATCGCGAATGCCATGAAAGACGTAAAACCCAGAGCCAGAGGCATCGTGAAAAAATTCGCAGAAGATATGCTGTTAGCAGGATTAGAACATTTCCGAATTGGGGAAGGAACCAACTTTGTAAATATTGGTGAACGTTGTAACGTGGCGGGTTCAAGAATGTTTTGCAGATTAATCAAAGAAGGGAAATATGATGTAAGAATATACAGATTATACACTAGGAAATATTTTAGGACTTAATCCAAAACCAAGGTTTTAAATATTTAGGCTGCACTACGCGTTGCAAAGACTCAGGTTGAGAATGGTGCCCAAGTACTGGATATTAACATGGATGAAGGTATGTTGAACGGTCCCGCTGCCATGAGTAGGTTTGTCAATTTGATTTCTGCAGAACCTGAAATCAGCAAGGTAAGTCAAAAGATAATTATTTATTTCGAAAAGTTAAAAGGGTCACTATACAAAATTCATTATCTATTCAATTACTTAAAGGTTCCGCTGTGCATTGACTCCTCCAACTTTGAAGTGATTCTCGCGGGTTTAAAATGCACTCAAGGGAAATGTATAGTAAACTCCATCTCATTGAAAGAAGGAGAGCCCGACTTTATATCCAAGGCGAGGCTAATTAAACGCATGGGATGTGCCGTGGTGGTCATGGCTTTTGATGAGGAAGGGCAGGCGACAGAGACTGACCGAAAAGTTGAAATTTGTGAGCGGTCATTCCGAATCTTGGTGGATCGAATTGGCTTCAACCCTAATGATATCATATTTGACCCTAACATTCTCACTTTGGGAACTGGGATGGAAGAACATAATTTATATGGAATTAATTTCATCGAAGCCACCTCCATAATTAAGGTTGCATTGAACTTAGATTCAGATAAGGGTAATCAATGGAACAATTAAACTTGAATTTAATTGTTTTGCGAAATAGAAAAAATGTCCGGGATGTAGAATCAGTGGAGGTGTTTCAAATATTTCCTTCTCCTTTAGAGGAAATGAGTTGGTTCGGGAGGCGATGCACTCGGTATTTCTCTATCATGCTATCAAAGCTGGTATGGATATGGGAATAGTGAACGCTGGAAATTTACCAGTGTATGATGATATTGATCCGCCCTTACTCAAGCTCTGTGAGGAATTAATTTTCAATCGGGATCCAGAGGTATATTTCTTCATAAAATTAAGATAACTTCAATTTTTGTGACTACTATTCTAAACTTTATTTTGTTTGATGTACTCAGGCCACAGAAAAGATTTTGCAGTATGCACAATCTCATGGTAAAACTGCAAAGAAGGAGGAGAAGACGGAAGAGTGGAGGGAGAAAAATGTAAAGGAAAGATTGGCGTACGCTCTTGTCAAGGTACGGTTTTAATAGTTTGTAGCTTCTCTTAAAGTAATTTTTAGTTTCAATCAGGCGCCGCACAACGCTCACAGACTTGGGGGGGAAGAAAATCCGTTG
>JAANSQ010000065.1:0-52140 GCA_036850885.1 Lepidocyrtinus dapeste
GGCCTGATTTACGTAGCATATTTAAAGAATTGAGCCACCCATTAAAGGCATTAAACCATGTTTTATCGTCCAAAAGATGCTAACCAGGAAGTTGCTGCTATAGTAAGTACTAATTCTATGAAATGATAATCCTTTTTACGACAAATTTGGTACACTTTCTCAAATGAAGTGGAAGTTTATATCAGTAGACAGTTATTGCACGCTCAATTCTTTTGCCAGATGAATTTCAGTTTTGGAACGAAACAAACTATTTTTACCCTGGAATATGCTAATTACTCTTTTAGATTACGCTTCCATGCTTGGAGGAGATGCCGAGTGATTGATTAGCTAAAAATTTGCTTAAAAAAGTGATAATTATTTATGTAAAATGCAACTTTCGTAACGATTGAATTTTTTGAATTAGATTCTTTGTTTGACAAGCATAAAAATTCATTATTCATCCAAAGTTTCCCTCGAAAGAGAACATCATTACGAAATATGCATTATGAATCATTTTCAAAGTCAAGTGATGATTGATGTTAACTACCCGAGAAATAACTAAATAGAATATGGAACGAAAGATGAGCACCATTTGATTGAGCAACTAACTGTAGAGCATTGCACTTCATTAATTTAGCAATTTTAGTTTCAGAATTCATACGTTCAAATCCTCACACGCGGCATGAGACTCTCGTATGACGTAAAATGTGGCTGGTCTGCAAAAACACTAAATACCTATTACCTATGCAATTTGTGCAACCCTCAGTCTGATCTATTCTTTAGTATTTTTCTATTCCTCTGCACAGAAAACCATGGACAGTGATAAAGTGATAATTAACATAAAGCGTCATTAATTTAAAACGAGTGAAAATGAACTTGACTTTATTTATTGTAGCATGTAATGATGTCACACTTTAAATTTGTCTCATACGCTCAACATCTGTTCCAGTGTGAAACAAGTGGAAACCTAATTAATTCAAATTGATGGCAAATTAACGTCCCGTTTCATCATTTGGAATTTCACTAATATCTCAAGATACTATACTGGCCATCTTCAACCTTCGAATAAAAAATCGAAATTAATTGTTTCAATTTATTACAAAGCATCTTAATTTTTGATTGGGACGTAATGAAACCATTCATTTCTGACTTCTGAATTTCTTATCATGCCCTTTTGAAATCAGAACTACTTAAGCCCGACTATTTCTTCCCTTTCCTCCGACAAAGTGAAATGAACTTGTCATTACCATTAATTATATGTATATACGCAATACCCTCTTTTTAATCCATAAATAGTAAAATAGTTTAAACATGGACAATATTTTAAGTTCAAAATTCCTAAAGGCCTGGAAAAAACTCGTTTGGATATTTTGAAATCAGAACTACTTAAGCCCGACTATTTCTTCCCTTTCCTCCGACAAAGTGAATGAACTTGTTATTACCATTAATTATAACTATATTCGCAATACCCGCTTTTTAATCCATAAATATTAAAATAGTTTAAACATGGACAATATTTTATGTTCAAAATTCCTAAAGGCCTGGAAAAAACTCGTTTGGATGTGGATCTGCTGGAGATAAAAGGCTGGACAACTTAAGCTTTTCTCGTATTCGTACTTATCCGTCTCAGACCACATTACAATACACACATATCGAACTATATTCATAATCTGCACTGCATAATCCGAATAGCTTTAATTTTTCTCCATTAGGATCCATCCGTTCATTTGAACCTGGACCTTGCCAACGTTCATATAATGTGTAACCACACTAGTTCACAATCTCAAATGGTTTCATAGCAAAATTTAATATCTAAGTAGTAGCCACCCAGTCAAATTTCAATCTAGATAACTATTTTAGTGAAAATAGGTGCCATATCAAAATAACTTTTGAATCACTCGACTCTTCTAGTTCACATTGGCGTAGTATGGTATGGTCTAACATCCTCTTGTTTCATGCGGATAATGCACACATCAAATATGTCATGTTCTCTTTAGTTAACACATGTTTTATTATGTTTTGAAAAAATAGTTATCTTCCCTACACAAATAATTTAAACTTTAAACACGGTCGTACTACATTTGATGATGAGTATGACATGATTCACATGCATAGACTTCGCGTGACAAACAAATGGCTTAGGAGAGAAGGACGAGGAGGAAAATGATAATTATGTATTGCATTATGATCAATATCATCCTCTTTGATGTTGAGCTGTTGTTTTAAAACTTGTACTTTAACTTGTCTCCTCACCATCATGTAATTTCTTTTTCATAGTGTCGTCGCTAAAGCGAAACTAAATCTGAGCAAAAAAATCCTTTTATAAAATATTCATTCGAAGCGTTCTTAGAATCATTGTCTCCGAAAAGAAGAGCCAGAACATGTAATATAATAATTCGTTCCACTATGCGATTCTGACTTTTTTTTATTCCAATTAAAACAAAATCAGTGATCCATGACCAAGTCTAGGATTTCTAGTGAGTGAAAAATTGTGATGAGTTTAACATATTAAACTCCAATTTCTAAAGGTAAGCTAGAAGGGCACCCCGGCACCCGTCTCGGAAGGGTCTTTTGTTGTTTAAATATAAAACAAGAAAACCTTAAACATTTCTTCGAAGAATAAAGTGGGAAAATTTAGCCCACTGATTTGGTACCTTACGCGATTTTTTTCATCTTGAGACAAATCCAAAACACAACCTTTCAATTTTTAATCGGGAGAATATGCCTGGCAACAGATATTGGCAGTAGTTTGGCTTAGGTATTTCACGATACATCCTGTTTGCCTAGGTGTAATTTTTCCCCTTGGCCATGCATTTCTCATTATACGAAACCACCGAGAGATCTTCAATTCTTCATGGTTTAGAAATCATTATAATGCGTTCCGTGAAAAGGGAGTAATGCTTCGTGAGTCAGTTAATTATTGATTGTATAAGAAAGAGGAGCACGAAGAGCTGAAGAAAGGCTTTGAGTTTTTTGAGGCTGTAGTTTAGATATTGTGTTTTTTCTGAAGCATCTTAATTTCTTTTGATGTTCTCGTTCAATTTAGTTATCTATAAATAACATCTTAATAGTTAATCATCATTGTAATAGTCATAGCATCAGTCTGCCATTCCCAAATCATGAGCTTGGCAAGTGCTAAAGGTTCGTCCGCGTCAGCAGCATCGCCGAATTCTGGAAAGTCCAAGTGGTCACAAAATATTGAAGAGTTGATCGCCAAAGGAAGGAGAAACTCTGCTGCTAAGATTCTCAGCAGACTACGATCTGGATCTTCACCCGGGTAAGGAGAACAATATTCAATATTTGTTATGTTATCTATTTACAGACTAGTTCATTTGCATAATACTTATCTCTTTATTGTTTGTATTCTCGGGGTAACTTGACAAGTTAGCATCCAGATGCATTAGCCTCATTACAAGATGAATCTTTTGGCTTGTATCAACATTTCTCTGAAATTCATGAATAATTCATGCTCCTTCCTCAGATTTAATTAATTCAACTTAGATAGTTTCGTTTAATTAAATGCAGGAAAACTGTTAACATAATATTTAACAATAGTGGAGGAAAAGTGTTCAGTTTTTTATGCACGAGTAGGTGCATGCAATTAACAATATTGTTAGAAAATGCACACAGCTAAAAAATTTCCTGGAGGAAGATGTGTGATCCTTTATATTTAATCTTGATCCTCTATCTGAACTAGCTCAAACCGGTCTTTTTATTTCTGTATACACGAGGAAAGTGAAAACAGTAATTTTCTTAATTTTTTATTTGGTTCGAATATCATATAACTATTGACATCACATTTTCTACATCTTTAACAGTTTCATAGTACTATGAAGCCTTTATCGCTAATTTTCGTAGACAACGTAAGTATATATTTAAGATGGAAATGAAAGAAAACACTGTTCCCTGTCACAAGTCTATTGGAAAACAGATAAAAAACATTAATAATCTGGTCTGCAAGCAGTTGCAGAACATTTGCAGAGAAATGCGTATCAAACTTAAGTTAGTTTTTCTCCACTGTGATTATTACTTCACTTGAAAATAAGACACGATGTACACCTTCGAATGGAAGTCAGAAGAAAATGCTCACTTCATTTCGGTACGTATTACGTTGGTGAAATAAATATTGGTAAGCCGGTACAACAAAAGAGCATTAATCTTGTTAGTTTCCAAGATGAATACTGATTTGTACTCAGGTGCAATCTCCAACTTCATAAATAAGTAGATACCTACATGCTGAACAGACGGGTTTTGAATGACAGATAATTTTTTTCCCTCGAGTCAATACACATACTTTATCTATCCAATGCGTATGGCTGTTTTCCTCAGTGCATTTGATAAACCTCAGATAATTTTTAATTACAACGTGAACAGTTGGATTGGAGGTGGTCCGCCTAAAAGCAGCACTCCATCCTCCCCGGAATCAGTAAGGAAGCAGCTAGATTTGGAGATGTCAATACCAACTTTCCCATCTACTTCATCAGCATTAGCTCAGGAGACGCTCGAGCAAGACCAGGCTGAAGTTATAACAGAAACTACAATTGGAAGTGTAGGTTGTGGAGGGGCAGCCATTGTTAAAGTGTACCCTCAGCTACATTACCCTCATTACTCTCCAGATATGCGTGATACTTTGAAGCGAAGTGATGAGAGGAATTGTACCGTTGGGGTAGATGCTCCTCTGTTAGCGGTGAAAACGTCGTGTGAAGGGGCTTCAGGTGTAGAAATGTGCTGCAATATTGCTAGCTGCACTGCCACTGTGAACTGCACTGATCCAAATTGTACGGTGGGATTTACTAAAAGAGATAATCCTCAGTTTCATTCAGATGAATCATCCCCTCTTACCTTGAGAAAACATCCGTTTAACATAGTCCCACTCAAGGGGTTGGATGATGTTGAGGCTAATAAAAGTTCCAAAAAGGAAGGATAGTAAGCTAAACAAAAACGAAACCGTTGGCTAAAAATTTGATTGTTATGTTTAAACTACAGATATTTTTTATAATTTATCAGTGACGCACTGATAATCGTTTTGTCAGCTTTGTACGGAAAACTTTTGGTTGTGATGGGAATCGCTTTTCCAATGTCGGAAGTTATTTCTACTTACATCCCACCATCATTTTACGATGTAAGTGCGTTTGGAAATTATCAGGCATGTTTTCATTTGCAGCCGTTTTTCAAAACTCTAAACAAGTGTTAAGTCCGAAATAAATTTGTAATTAGAAAATGTTAAAGTCTAAAACACCCACTTTCAAACTGTTTGTAAGAATTTTGAGTTTTGAATAACAGATTCTGAGCTAGTACATTTCCGTAATGCATAACATAATATTTTAGTTGTTTTACCTCCAATTAATTAGGGACATAAAATTAATATTACTAAATAGGTATAGAGAGAACACTGACCGCTTGTGTTGAACCCCCACATTCATTTAGCCTTGACCTTGACTTTGATTTAGTGACACACGTTGAAGTCATGCATGAGGCATGATTATTAGTTACCTAGAAAACGAACGAATGGTTTGTAGCATGAATGATTTTTTGATTTTACCCATATTTCTTCAAATGATGGACGCAAACAATAGTCAACAGAAAATATAACGTTGCGTAAAACAGTTCATTTCTAAAGGATTGAAGAATGCAACTTATTTTTGCAGGGATTCTACTTGTATCTCTATTTCGGAAGTATAACTTTCATGATTTGCATTTACGGCAATATTTTACGTCAAAAAGCGACCAGATCCATGCAAAGTACACTACGCCGTAAGTAACATGAACGTGAATATATCATCTCTGAAATTAAAATAAATTTTTTAATAAAATAATGGAAACAAATATCTTAACAAATATTTTTAGGAATAACAACAAAGCGCCCCCGAGCTCGACCGGAAGGAAATACACTGCCACCTGACGTTACTACAACTGACGGAGGGGTCATTACGGACACAGGAGTCTCTTGTGAATCGGAACCCTCCTGCTCGGATTCTTTACCAAGTGCTCATACTTCCCATTACAATCATCGAAGCATGACAGGAATGAATGATGTTGATCATAATCACATTGGTTGGACTAATGTAGGTCGAGATCTTCATGGATCCCATGATTTCCCTCATTTGACTACGGAGTCTGGTGGGATTCACTTTGGAAGCTTTTATCTTCGAATGGGCGCTGTTGGTATGTTATTGGAAAAAGTTTATGCAGTTTCTATTTTCCATCAAAGAGTTTCTGTATAAAGTCCTAAGTTACCCCATTTTGCCCACAGCTTTTGGTATTGGAAGCATGATCTACAGCGGCCTAGAGTTCGGCCAGTACTTTGAGTTGGACCCAGACACGAAATGTAGTAATTTCATGATTGCTCTGACTCCAGCAGTTAGGATGATATTTACATTTATGCAAATGTATTTCATTTTCCTCAACTCCAAAATGGCCGTGAGCAAACTAAGACTTGGAGCAATATTTGGATTGATGCATATGATAGGAACTAATCTCTGTGTTTGGTTAAACGTAAGTTATAAAAGCTGCACCCAGTTTTCCTGATATTTCCTACAGCCATTTTCATTATGTATATAAAAAACCTCCTGCGACAGGTATTGGTGCAGGAGACCCGTCACGAAATCTTACTCTTTTATAACCCCGACAACGGAACTATAACATACCCTGGGTCTGGATCGCACAGCCATGGCCATGCACATCACCCCAAGCCCCCTGGAATCTACAATAATCAAAACCACGTTGAAGTCCAGTCATCTACGACTACGTCAACTGAAGCCTCCCATGAAATTTCTGGCAGTGGGCATAACGACAGCACTGGGCTTTTAAGCGAATTACTAGAAGTAACTGCTCTTCATCGTGTAAAGAGAGGATTAAGAGGACCCTACTCAATCTACGAATGTAGAAGGTCTGATATAATGGGGTCATTGGTTCAGAATGCAAGTCCCTTCATGTTTCCTTGCACCATCGAGTATTCCCTGGTATTAATGAATAATTCGGCAAGGTCAAGTTCCCCCTGATAAGAAATTTTTTGAAGGTGTCTCATTTCATTTGCAACTTAGATATGTGCGGCTATATTATACGTGATGTGGAAGAGTCTAGCCAGGACTCAATACACATCAAGTGGAAACAACCAAATGCATCATGCCGGGGAGACTACTTACGTAAGTTTTGCCTTTGTGAAAACCTTCCGTTGGATGAAATTATAACATCCAATTTTAATTTTGCATTGTAAATATAGTACCATCACAAACGATCCCCGCACAACTACTCTGTGGACTGTTCGAGAGCGAATAAGGGTCTCTTCTTCGGAATATTTTACCTAGTTATGACAATAATCAGTCTGATCCTATTCTTTGTCCTCATCACCCGACCCGGTTATCAGGCATTGGCAGTGTTAGAAATTAATATCACGGAGCTAGTTCTGTATACAACAACTACAGTCGCGGTGCTCATTGGAATGTGTCAAATGCGCGAGTTGCGTTATGTAAGAGGCAGGAATCTAGAACTGGACAATATTCTGTTAATCGTGGCTCAAACGGGATCATTCATCTACAATGTATTCACTATAATTGGAGGACACTTCACCTTAAAAAAGAGCACTCCGCTAGTGCTCGTCACAGCTCTAGCCTCTCTGGTCCAGCTACTCTTCCAAACAATATTTATTTTGGATGCTTCCAAGCGATCTGCATCTACTATTGAACAAACACGGAGGAAACCTGGAAGAGAGGTAGTTACTTTCCTTTTGGTCACGAATCTTGCAATGTGGTCAATCAACACGCTGGAAAAAAGCAGAGCAGACAGTCACCCTGTACAACTCAAGTTTTATGGATTGTGGGCTTGGGCGATAATCACGCACATTAGTATGCCTCTTGCCATCTTCTATAGATTTCATTCTACAGTTTGTTTATGCGAAATTTGGAAGCGTTCTTATAAAATCAAACCAAGCTCAGGTTATCGGTAGACCAACATTCGTATAGTGAGATATTGATAATTCTTCTCGTTTTACTCGCGTTGATCTACTAGCTCCTTCCTAAATGAGGAAACCGAATTACATTCATAAAAATCATGCTGCAAGTAAACAAATTGCCTACAACCTGTTAGACAGAGAAATGTCATGCTTGTTTCCTACTAAAGCTTAATCAAAAAAGGCGTAGCTACATGCTTCATTAAAGATCCTATTATCAATTAATTATCCTCATGATATAGTTTCTGTGACTACGTAATCTAAAACTAATAATATGTATTATACAACAGTTTTGATGAAATAAACCTTATAATAAATCAAACATCACACCACACCTATCTCTGCATCTGTAATACAATCATACTTTGATTTGAAGATAAGTATGTATATCCGTCATCCTTATCATTAAGTATAATGCAAGGTTAATGCGATTTTATTGAAGAATTGTAAAAAATTAAACCACGCGTTCAATTCGAGTACGAAATATAAGTACTTATTTTTTGAAAGAGTGCAATTCTATGCTTACAACCGTTTTAGCGTTTGATCTATTCGATGACGTCATCAAGTTGAAACTGATATATAAATTATCAGATATCACTTTTAATTTAATGCTATTCTCTGATTCTTAGTTTTGTGATTGAACGTATCTACTACAGTTTGTATGTTGCATGAATGAGTGTTAAGCATACTAGGAACCTATGGGCTTAAATGTTGCCTCAGGATGACCTGAAAGCATCCACTCGTCTTTTGGTTTACATTGCATTTGATACAAAGTGTGTATATTTTTTGCTTCGAAACATTTTTTTTACATCATGTCGCCATCAAGGGCAAGGAGGAATTGTTGCAAAAAAAACCTGAAAAATTCCCATTCCATTTCGTCATCCCAATAAAGTGATTAATGATAGTGCATAGTATATTGTGGGAGGAAAAGAAACCACGTGATTTCTCAAACTGTACTTTTGTAACCAAAATTTAATGAATGTTGAAAACTTCAAGGTCTCGTATCAAACTAGACTACAAATACTCTCATTTTCACACTGCTAATGGAGACAACTCCACATACTCGTACAACATCTCCCAGAATAATAATAATAATCAGAGAGAAACTGCAGAAAAAATTTGTTTTTTTTTTCTGAAGCAACGCTGTGGCTTTGGCAGTGGGATTTAATAAGGTTTATTAGAATAGCTTACATGTGAATCAGAAAACGCTTGCACTGAGACACTCATACTCCCACAGAGTGCGTACTCACGCAGCGCATTTAACTTGCAATTAGAAAAAAATGATGAGTGATGAGGGTAAAGCGTTATTGTATAGTGAGCAAATTTTGTTTCAAAATTCTGCACATGTTCACATCTACATAATATGTAGTTCATAAGAAGTCATGTACATTTGTGGTGTGTTGCATTTCTCTTTGTAACGGAAGTCTGCGACTGTCATAGCGTGGCATAGATCAGTTTCAGCAATTAAAATCGTATAGGGAAATATTGAACTTGAGTTCCCTAAAGAGAAATCGTTGAAGCAGAACTTTAACTTTATGAGAAGATTTGAGATACGCACCATTAGTTTATGTCCTATGTACTGCTAATAATAGTCTAAATCAGCAGAATAAGATGAATCAACAGTTTTACATGCATACCTTAGATACTACGTCATTTTACTAGACATTGTTTCAATTAAGCGTGGGAATTTTTTCGTCGCATAAAATCTTTTATAAAGCCGTTTATAATTATAGCTGAAACTTTTGCATTTCATGTAACATTTTCTTCAATCAAATTTTTAGCGTAGGACGAAAAAGTATATAATTTTATAATATAAACCATACTTATATGATTTCTAAATTTTACGATATTTGACAGGAATAAATTACGATTTAGGTTTTGTGAATTGTAAATAGGCACTAGGTAAAATTTATTAAAGAAACCCATGAGAATTGATGAGTAATTTAACCTTTCGAGAACGGGAAAAATGTACTTAGAGAAGTGCACAGAATTGAAATAATAAGCACAGTTCCGGCTTTAGTTTTTTTAAGTAGAAAATTAGAGGCCTTTTTCCAAAATGTGAATGTATGCACTTTGAGCTTAGCAAAGGTAAAAGGATGAGGTTTAATTGTTCAACTCGTAGCAGTTTTGTTAAAAATGTCGTAGATGCCTCGAAACAATGATGGTAAAAGGGATGCATTGATATCGTACCTGTATCGTAACCTGATGATAAGCTAACGTTTGCATGTGACTTGGAGGTTTTTCTATAGAATCCAAAGCCATGGGCATGAAAGTTGGTGTTTTTTACTCCTGCACTCTGCTGCCAGCCAGCGAAGCACAGTTCTACTTTCTGCTATATGCCCTGAGACGACAGCACTTCTTTATTGCATCGAACTAGACCTACAGAAACACTTCGCGGATAATTTTACTCGTTTTGATACTTAAGCTTAAAAGAGCTTCTTTTACGTTTGATCCAGGTGATGGCTCAGACGGAGAAACTTAATAAGGCTATTAAGGTAACGGACTGCGGTCACACGAGAAACTTGAACTCCTTTACTCCAATCTCATGTTCCCCCAGTTCTTCACCGTCCCATCTCTGAAGGGATGATGTTTACAGCAATGAAATCTAATATTTGATAACTAGTGCAAAGGCGCCATCCCAGAATGGGTACCATATCTGGCTCTGACATATAACTTCAATGACAAATTTCTTTTCTACTAAAAAATAAAATATTAAAATTGACAAAATTTTTTTGCCCGACCCTGGTATCGAACTTGCGCACTAAGACTTAGAAGCCCAAACGCCATGTACTAGTTTAATTCTCGGTAGTATTAGTAAGCATTGGTAAGCTGATGATATCGAAGACGACACTCAAGATGACATAGAAAATTATATATATGATGACTGATGATTGCACTATAATCATTTAGTCCTGAATAAGTGGTTTGACAGTCATGTCTAGCGACGTTAGAAAAACACATTTCTTCCTCGTACAAAGTCAAGATTTAGCTTTAACTGATCAAACTAATTAAAATAATAATACATTAATCTTAATAAGTGCAGGCCGTATTTTTCCCAAGTTGCTTATTCCGCCCAAACTTTTTCCGACATGGCATTAAAGCACTCACCATCAGGAAAAACTCCCTGAACTCATTTCGCTAAGCCAATCTTACCCTGAAAACCATTTAGGCACATCATTCGGGTTTTGGTAAAATAGTTTCGATTCTTATTTTCATGATATCGTGTTGTATTTCATGTTTATCGAGCGCACACAAATTTTACCTGATTTAAGTTTACTTCTGTAAATAGCTTTCAAGCAACTTTTTTGCTACACACCTAGCGGGCTTTCCTGATCCCAAACACTACATTATTCAAGCAAGCAAGCAAACTGACAAACACAATTATAAATATGATCTCAGCTTGTGGCTGATGAGCTGTTTGAGCTGAACTAAACCTGATTCCTTCCAACTGATAACAAAAACATGAGAATACATGAATGCATAACATTAAAACAATTTCATACAGGTACATAAGAGAGGCTCTATCTGTAACATTTGGTTGAATCAAAATCGAACAGGGATTATTCCCTTTCAAGAGTTCTGTCCTGTCTGTTTGTAGCTATTGGCTCTTCATTTTTACTTTTTATTCCACCCGTCTGCCTTTTTAACCTCACCACTTACCGTACACTCAATATTTATCACAAGGAATGGTCTACATTCTCGGCAAATTGTTCCCGAGCGTGTCAAGTCATTTAGAAAAAGGTTCATCATCGGCATCATCCATATCCATATTATCAAAAATCATTTCCCTTCACACCGTCGTCGTCATCTCTCCAAGCAACACTAATAAAACCATTACTGCAAAGAAGAAACCAAAACATATAGAGATTGAATAATAGTTTTTTGTGCTCTGTTGTTCTCTAAGCCACGAGTTAAAAACCACAACGTAACCTACCTATTATACTCGGCAAAATAATAAAGTACTTAAGGAGAAATATAGGAAAATAAACAAATCCTCTAAGCTCTTCTCGTCACCATCGAGAAAAAGACCAATTAAATGTTTACATGTAGATTTCTTTTTAAAATCACCTCGGCACTCCACGTTCCACCTCTACATTTAAGAAACTCTGTTAGCATTGACCAATAGCCAAGCTAGAGCGGTAAAAGAATGAGTCACATTCATACCAAACTAATAATTAAAACTGTTTGAGAGAAATTTCTTAAAGAAATATATATCCATCAGTAGATATTGCAAAAAATAGCGGTGCTTAGTTAATATTATGTATATAGTTGTACTATAACAACAAGAGAGTAAAAGACAAATTTAACAAATAGTTAAAAAATATGTTACTACTCACGAGAAAAGCGCCAATACTAACTGCAGTTCAGTTAAAGAGGTTAAAGGAGCATAAGTATAGCGCAAGCAGTTCAAGTTTGTTTGATCCTATACTTCAGTACTGGTGGAACTGGTTGGTTACAAAGGTGCCAATTTGGTTAGCTCCAAATTTAATCACAATTCTCGGTCTTATAGTCAACATCCTTACAAGCCTCATATTGATATACTACAGCCCAGACTGTAAACGTGAGGTGAATTGAACAAGAGATTTTGAAAACTGGGTAATAATAATGGTCACAAGTTTGAATCGAATTGGTTGAATTCTTTTCATTTTAATAGGTTCCAGGTTGGGCTTGCTTCTTATGCGCTTTTGGACTCTTTGTATATCAGAGTCTAGATGCAATAGATGGAAAGCAAGCAAGAAGGACGAATTCCTCTTCGCCACTTGGAGAGCTCTTCGATCATGGATGTGATTCTATCTCAACTGGTAAGGCTCTCATCGTGAATTTATTTACAACTCACATCCGCCAATAATATAAATAAACAATCCTTGAAACAACCATAATTAGTGAAAGTGTTCATATTTAACTTACATTTCGTTTCCAGTGTTCGTATCGCTTGCCGTCTGCGTATCAGTTCAATTGGGAACAGCACCCAAGCTGATGTTTCTACAGTGCTTTTGTGCCATTACACTCTTTTACTGTGCACATTGGCAAACCTATGTCTCTGGTAAGCAATTGTGTAAAAACATCAAAACATGTGATAGCTTCGCCCAGCTGGACTTTAGATGTAAATATTGAAATTGTTTGTGGTTCGACTCTTCAAGTAGATTCTGTTTTAATTACAGGTACATTAAGATTCGGGTTTATAGATGTTACCGAGGCACAGATGGGGATAATCATTGTTCACCTAATATCCGGATTTTTCGGATGCAATTTCTGGGCAAAGTCGGTATGCTGCTGTTTTATTTAACTTAAGGTTTTCTTTAAATTATTATTGATTCCTTTGGATAATTAAAATACAGAACTCAACCAAGCGAATCTTTTCTATCTAATCTATAATATTATATACTCTAGCTTCTTTAATGAAAAAAATCACAAACAGATTGTGATATAATGATTTGTTTATACAGAGATTTTATATACATTTGTCTGCTTTTCCCATGCAAAATTTTTATCCAGGAGATATGGCATCTGCCTGTGGCAGGGTTACCGACTCTATTAGCCCTACCCATTGCAATGTGGTCTCTAGTGCAGACTTTAAAAGTAATTTTTACTGGTGGAGTAGGGAAAAATGGGTCGACTGTTGCAGTGAGTGAATCTTTCGAAAATATTGCCTTGCGCTATTTAGACAGACGGAAAAAAATAATCTTTTAATTTCTTCAATTTTGTATTCTTTTTTTGTTTACGTTTGGTTTAAGTGAGTTGCCTCGCCTTTTTTTCATCAAAACTAGTTTTGTCTTTTTATCAACGCACACTTTTTACAATTGCAATTATCTGTAAATAAAATTACTCACTCTATACTACTGCAATTATTGTGTTTATTCTATTTATTGCGTGAGCTAATTGATATATCATAACCGAATCATTTGAATTCAGTGATTTTCAAGGTGGGGAAATACGTTCTCGTATATTTCAACGGAAAGTGCTTCTTTCTTCGCATTTTACTCCCTTTAGATCTAAGCTAAAAGAATTAATTTATAAGAGTGTCTCAGTTTATTTAAGTACTAACTTCAAGTCGTGTGTAAAAATCTGTTAAATTGCTAAAGCTTACAAATGATAACTGTTTTAATGAAAAATTGTGAATAATAACAGGCATTTAGCCACTATTAAGTTAAGTAGAATCTTTATAACCTTTTGAATATTTTGTCAAACTAAATTCAAATCGGTCATTTTATTTTCGAATATGGCTAACGGTTCTTTTTATAAAACGCTTTGTGGTGATGGGATACAAACTGTGACATCCCAGACCCTGAGATTCCGTGTGTAGATTTGTAATTGAAGACAAGTCAATAGTCACTCATAATTTAAAGCCATGGCGTATTATGCACTCCATTCCGAGCTTAGTACAGTTAGGTTAGGTACTTTTTACTTTATGTTTCAAAGTGATTATCTATAAATTTTCAGAAATGTGTGTAGTTCAGTTACTAGGATAACGAATTTTATGGTCAACGTTGTTGACCTTGTTACTACTTTACTTGCTTCTTTTTCTCTCCTTATGAGCAGCTATTTCCCGACTTGTATCTACCTCGTCACTTGATTTATGCTGCGGTAGCGTTATCCGGCGCTTTTCGAGCCTTAGTCTGGGACTTTCAGACGATTTTATATAAGGGAGCTGGGAAAAATGGCTCGTCCGTAGCTGTAAGTAGACAACGTAATATGAAAAGGGCTCTGATTAAAAAAAACTGTATGTTTATAGTAGGGATATTATGGGAGGAACAATTAGACATTTGAAAGGTCATTATCGTAAATTAACTCAATGAAGATAAGATGATGTACATTTATTGAATTGTCTGTCTTTGTCTGTTGTGCTAATGGATGTCCATTGAGGTCTATGTGCATTCTATTTCCATTCAACTGATTGAATGCGGCAAGCTAATGAAACTGTTAATGATGGAATGACTCTGAATTCTGCGTTTTTGCATCCAAGTTCAAATACGTAATTAAATTACAGTTTAAGAAAGCCTTAAGTATATTTTTCTCTGGGTGGAATGCAATTGTTACTGTGAATAATACTCAATAGAAAAAAAAAATACTGGACTGACCTCTTCTTTCCGTTTCTGTTTAGCTTGACCTTTCTGCTTTTTCCCGGGTTTCACTTTTACAATGCATGTCTTAAGCTCGTTTTTTATGATCTTGCTTGTTTCGCTGCCGCTTCAAACGTGAATGTTTTCCTTGGGCTGACTAGCTTTATTTTGATGTATAACGCATGTTCGCATAGTTCTAAATAAAATGTGGGGTTAACATCTACAGGGCACCAGCGTCCTCTCTCCGGTCATCCCGTTTGGCCTAGTCTTAGTTCCGGCGATGATGCTCGCTGGAAATGGTAAAGATGGGATCTATAGTACCCATCCCGCCATTTACATAATGACATTCGGCTTGATTGCCGCCAGAGTAACAAATCGTCTTGTGGTAATTATATTCAGTTTTGTATGTTAAATGCAAAAACGATATTTGAGGTGTTGGAATAATGCTGTATGTCTTCGTTAAATTACCAAGGTTGCACACATGACAAAGAGTGAAATGGAGTACTTGGACTCATCCTTAATTGGTCCATTGTTATTAACCTTAAATCGATACTTTGATACCCCAGTAGCGGAGCATTATATATTGTACTTTAGTCTGGTGAGTAGATTAATTTGAACGGTGAAAGTCTAAGGTTCATATAATGATTCACTCTGTATAAATCTCTTTTGGATTAATTCTCTTCACCGCTCTTACAGTTCTGGGTGTGTACAGACCTGTGGCTATATTGCAGTAAAGTTTGTATTGAGATCTGTAACTCAATGGACATACACCTATTTAGAATCAAAGCCCCTATGACGACACTGGAAAAGCACGGATGGTCGGTATCTACCGCATCGAGAAAGACGGTACCTGTAGTTAACGCAAGATACAGATTTTAGCCCTCTTAAATTATAATTCTTGTTATTAAATTAGTGTTTTGCAGTTTGTTAAAAAAAATTACTGTGAAGGAATGAAAATGCTGAATAAATATGAGAAATTATGATGATACATGATATCATCATATAAGCTACGAGATACTCAATGAAATGATTTTTTATATAGGAATTTTTGGTTTTTGTTAACTGTTTTTTATTTTTCATGCAGGCCTGACGACGCTGACCATTCTTTAGCAAGCAATTTGCATTCCATTGAAATCCTTTTACCAGCTTTTAGGTTCGTTTAAAAAATCGAAAACTATGCCTTCTTATTCGTTCTTATTATTACACCTTCGTTCATTCAATTAAATTCTGATTTTTGCTTTGTGTGTGTGTGTGACTGATAACATTTAAGGTTTGATGACACGTTTCATTAATCTCTTCGTAGTTAGTCTCTTTATCTATCGTCAAAAAACCTTACGGTACCTCATACCACTGTTTGAATCATAAATTTTTGTAGCGCATCTTCTCTTTTCTCTCGTCTTTCTCTCAGTTGACTTGTTCACTTCAACGCGACGGCGTTAAAAAATCAATTTTTAACGTAGATATATCATAAAAAATATATTAGTTCCTTGTTCTGACATCTCGGAACGAATTATATGCATGCTTAACTTTCTCTCTTCAAATTTGTAGATGGAGTCCTCTATTTGTATTTACAATGATGAAGTAAAATTTAAGTTTATTTAAATTTTATTTTCCGCAGATTCCAATTATAAGATGATCGGAATGGGATTCCGGAATAACATTTGGACAATCCTGTAGATAGTAATCGCGAGAGGTATATTGCGGCTTACTTATATTTACACTTCGTAGAGTTTTTTTTAAATGTGAATTATTGTAGTGAATTTACACGTAGTGGTGCTGCTCTAGTGGAATATCTAAACTCAAACTACCATTGACTGAAGAAAATAATCCAGCAGCTATTTGGTTCTTTTTATTAGTTTAGCAATTTGCAGCTACATTTCATATAAATTAAGTTAGGTATGTGTAGTTTAAGTGTTCACTTATATTTCGAAAATAATGGCACGTAGTTAAAATGCCATCTCAAAGGGAAGGTTAGGGTACTAGGTTAGAATTAAAAAATTGCCATTGGAGTAGGTTGCCCAACATTAATGACTTCCTAAATGATTTCCTAGTTTGCTATCAGATATTAAATGATTATTAGTTTTTTAATAGAAGCAAGCTTTAGTATTTAACAGATATTTTCAGAAATGAAAAAATAGCAATGAAAAATTACCTCTGTAAACTAATTTTTACCTAAAAATCTATTAACTCATCGTCAGATTAACAAAAGTTCTCATAAAGAGCATTTCTCTGATTGTTAATTTGCCTGAAAACAATCGAAATTGTCAGAGCGTACGTTAATGTAACCTAGAATCCTATACCCTATAAAACATTAATTTCGTGTTAGACTGATTACCAACAATTTAAACCAGTTAGTAATTTTTATCACAAATTATTTCTTGCTAGTGTCTTTTAGGAAAGTATGTTTGATTTCATGACAATCAAAGTTTATGTGAGGTGTAATACGTTGCTTTATGTTGGAGGTTATTACCTAATGGTTTTTCAAATCACAGTTTGAATTTCAAGTAATATTTTGTCGCGACTTTCCATTACTAATGCTCTTTAAGATTCTGTTCATGAAGAAATGTTAAATGATATGATTTTTCTTTCCATTAAAATTATCTGAAATTCCTCCAACAATATTTTTTATCTGCTTATAGTATATAGGAAATCATTAATGCACGCAAAGTTTACAACTGTTCCTAATTTCTTGGATAAGCATTACGCTGATAATCGCATTTCATATTTAGTAGCTAAGTGGGCAAGTTAATACGGATTTTGTAGTGTCGGTCTACGCAAACGATAACTCTCGAACCCGGGAACCCTCGAACTCGAACGATACCTCAAATTGTGTATCTGGGCTCCTAGTTAGTGATTAATGATTGGGCTTTATCGGTCATTTGGTCACACATGTGGTAGGAGGTCAAGGGTGCAGGATTTTTCATTGACAACCTATGGCATTTAAAAGCATTTGTAAGCAGCTATTAGCTTAATTAGGTTTTAACAACTTTGTTATTTATGTAAATGGCCTCGCTTTGATTACATTACTAATGGGGGAAAAGCAGCATCAGGTAAGAGCGCACGAGCTATATGTCAGTAGAATGTTTTCATCCTTCCTGTCCCCAACCAAAAGCTAAAGCTGTTCAAGCATCAGCCTAAGCATTATCTAGAATAGTTCGGAACTTCGGATCGCTTAAACCAAAAGAAGCAATTAAATACAATTTAAATATTTAGCCCTCCTGAAGTTTGATAAGGAAGAATTGAACCTGAACTATATAAATTGACCTTCTGGCTTACATGACCTTATAGATATTTAACCCCAGGCATTGGTATCAACCTATTTTTTGAATAAGAAATACAAAATTACATCCATGTGAAAAATTCAACGCTCAAAGGAATTAGAAAGGTTGGTTTTTCGATGAGCATTTTAGTTCGTATTAGTCTTATTCCTACGTTTTGTATGACATGCTGGAGTTATATCAACTTTACAGACTACATAATTATTCTTAATATTTCGACTTTTCATGGAAATGCAAAGCATGGTATGCACGTTGATGCTGCCTCTTACTTTTGATAGGATTGACATTGAGGAGCTGATCAAACTCTCCATTTCGTATTCAACATTTTTCTTCTTACGATCTTTGCGTTACGCTCTGTGTGGAAATCCAAATCCACTTTGCTCAAACAAACTAGCATGAGGGCTTCAATATGTAACTGTGAGGGTCGTGTTTCTAGTTTCTTCTATGAATACTAATCAGTCCGATATTCCACTTCATTTTTGTTCTTTGTCTTTCTTCTCAAAAACTTAAGTCGCTGTTACAAAATCCTCAGACAAAAGCTCGAAGAAAGTTTAGCGATTGTGAATGCAAAATGTAATGACCCAAAATGCACAATAAGGATTAAGGATACTAACCATATAAGTTGGGGCATATTAATACAATTACCAATTTTATCATTTGTAATTTTTCTTTGTTAAAATTGGAGGCACTTCACACTTTTTTGCATAAGTTGTTTGCATTTTAAGATATTTAAATGTTCAGGACATGACACTTACATACTTAGAACTATTAACAGCAATGAAGTCAGTAAACTTTCCGTTGAAAGACAGCGGTCAGAATCTTCTAGTTAATGCTTGGTTTAAACATGAATATATGATTACATTTGATAAACATGCATAAAGTTTCCTCGTCTCGCGAAACAAAAGGTGAGCATACTTTTCTCCACCTGTTAAAAAATATTTTAAAGTTAACAAAATCTAAACGAACATTTTTAAACTAATTAAATTAAAATTGGTGATTGTATTTCAGAAACTCAAGTATGTAGTAAAGTCAATATTTTTAGAAATTGCATGTTCAGAATTTTGTTATCAGATTACGTGGAATAACTTTGCATTTCAAATACTGCTACTTGTAATAAATAGGGATAGTTCAATGGATCAACTTGTTCAGGTTTGCTACAAAATATTTGCATTTATTACAAAGGCTTATAAAGTAAAAAAATAAGTCTAATATAACCAGCCGCACTCACACTCTCATACCGTAAAAATGTCCGAGACATATAATATCAGCCTAGGAGCACAGAAACCAGATCTAGAAGAGCAAACTCCAATTACCAAGACCATGAAATCATTTCCAGGTGAACCTACATAAAATAATCAATGTGTCCCACCACCTAGCCTATTTTCCTCTGGGAAAAATTTTGGGCCAGGGCTACCGGATTAGATTTTCGATTGAATCCGTAGTGTCATATCCTAATTTAATATTGCAGGGTTTTTGTATCAGAAGACCCAGCTACATTGTAACCCAACATCGACACCAAAAACAGAGTCGGAAACGCTGAAAATTACGGAAACTGAAAGGAAAACGGCTTTTGGCTTTGATGATTCCTCGTACGATAACACTTTTGACTACTCAACAAACTTCTCTCCAATACACTTCATTTCATTCAAAGATGATAGTAATGTTGGAAACGAAGCTAGTGTTGAGAAACTGGATTGTACGCTAACGGAAGCTGAAGTCAAACAAACTAAAACAGAAAGTGTTAAAACGCCAACTACATAATTCCGAATAAGTCCAAGCAGTCACATGATTCTTTTCGAAAGGTATAGTCTTGTAACAAAGAGGGTCTATTTGATGTCGTAGGGGCTCGAAAAATAAATTGTTTGTTATCCACGTAAAATTCGAATGCTACAACTCTTTCTTCCCCTACTAAAATACAATTGTACGACTTTAAACACTATTGCCACGCTTACTTTTCAGCCGTTAATCAAGTACTATCAACAACAATTTATCTATATTGTACTTCTCCGATAGAATAAATAGTATTTCTGCAGGGAAATAGTTTGCCAAAACGCTTCTCAATACAGAAACGGATTTTTTCGAGTTCCTACAGCATCAAAGTCGCACAAAACGATATGTGATGCGATCTGGTTTATGCAACGCAGATTTGTCCTGAAAGTTCTGGGGTTATTTAAGAAAAATATACAAGGGAAAGACTAAAGGAGTGAAGTTCTATACCGCTCAAACTCGTGTAAATTTTAATCAATCCCAATTTTTATAGATTTAACTTTAAATTTTACGATATCGCTTTTAAAGCAATTTTGATGTGTCATTGAAGGCTATATAATTGAGATGAGTACGTAGATGATTTAATGAATAAGCTAGAATTGTTTTTTTATCAAGTTTTATTTTTTAAGCAATAAATGTGTGCATATTCAATTTTTTTAAACACAAATAATGTTTCTTTTTGGGGGTGCAGTTGACTACAGTGAGTTCAAGTTTGTGCGTAAAGCGATGACCACTCCTTTCGACGGAACCTACACACTTGGAAGTAAAAAAAATGCGATGGAGTTCATGAAAGAAAAAGATTCATGAAAAGCTATAAATATTGCATCACATCCTAAATTTTCATGGACCGTTTTCTCTGTTGACTTAGCTCTTCTCCATTTCTTTTAGAGACACAGAAAGATGAAACTTTTTTTCCCTCGGATCACTTACTCAATCTTCCAATTCATACTTCAACTAACGGTGTAAGTGCAGTTCTCAATTTAAGTTGCGTCTTTCACAGCATCTCAACTAGGCTTATATAGTGAGTCAGTAAGGCAAAAGGAAAGCTAAGCATTTTTGTACACAAAGCACTATCAAAGTTGTATGATGCTGCTTGAAAGGATGGGCACTATGAGACTACACCTCGCGAAATGGACATAAATGAGCAAATTATTCCTATTCCTTGCCAAGCCTTATACAAAAATGCTTTATAGAGGACCAGGACCGCCTTTTTCCTTGAACGTAGAAAGCTTCTGCTCAACTCTTGAAAAAAGTACGTTTCATAACGTTGCTAATAATGGCTGGAAAATATGTTTTAACTTCAGCTCATTATAAATTTAATGATGCATTTTGACTTACAACATCCGTAAAGTTGAATCAGTCTAGGTAAATAAATATTCGTAAATAAACTTCCCACGAGTAAGGACAGAATGAGGTCGTGTAAAAAAAATCATGCTGGAAAGGAATGTAAGAATGTATTCGTAGTATTGGGAGTAACTATAGGAATTTGTCATGTTTTCACATTTTTCAAAACAGTTTTGAAAACAAGTCATGTATAATTTCAACATATGTCGAAGCAAAATACACTCATGTTTTCTATTTTTCACATGGGAACCAAATTATAAACATATAGAGCTGTCCTTTTTAAATGATTTTATATGGAAAACAGCAGGTATTCTACTTATCCTGCAATTTAAAAAAGTCATATTTTGAAAACAACCACCCAAAACTATCTATGACTACATTTCAGGGCTAAAAGTAAATAAGATTGTTTCATCTAGTCGGGAGTAGGTTTTCATGACACGGATAAGAAATGGGTTAAAATGGTAGGTCATTACGTTTAGAAGGTTTCTCGATTACTAACTAATTAATCTGGACTAGAGGAACAATAAATAAAATGTTATGTGGAAGGTTTCTCCCATCATTGAGATATGACGGTGGTGTAAGGATGCGGGCATTTAGAACCATCATTTTATGCCATGCTAAACTAATAGCGTTAGAGTAATTATGCTAGTATGTCGAAACTTAAGTAAAAAATATAGTTGCTGGTAGTGCTTGTCCGTGTTCAAAGCGCACATTAATTTATTTACCATTATCATAAGAATGGAACTCTTAAAAATAAAAGCTAAACTCAAAAATCAATTGCATCCAGTGGTTGTACTACTCACATGGTACAACTTTAATGAAACTTTCCCAACTTGGCGTTAGTCTCCGAGGGAGTGGAACAAACACAACAAAACTTTTAACTTTCATTGTGTGCTCCATCAAAACTGCTATTTTTTTTTGCTTATGCTGGAGCAGGTGAAATTATATTGGTTTTTATGACCGTCAAAAAGGAGAATCATGTGGATCATGCAATGTACGCTAGTGTCCTTCATGCAGCCACTTCAAAAGAGGCATCACGTCAAAGTCAATACATCGTGATCATCATTAAAGCGATTTCATGAGACAAGACCGTAAACTTATATCCTCAAGGAATTAGTACTAAGTAATAAGTATTGTTATAACATTTTGCGGTCCATGCTCTACTAGTTTTCTCTCCACATTGATGCAAATTTGGCCCACTTCATTTTCGTACTTTGATGTGGGTTCTAAGGGAATGTAGTAGCGAAATATATGTAGAAAATTGAAGGTTCTCTTCTCATGGGGAATATAGAAAATCGCATAAATGTAACCCTTACTATTCATCGCAGCTTATCTCATCTAAATATATAGCCTAACACTTTATGCAAAACTCTAAAAAAGCATTTCTTTTGGCGAAGTTCAGTTCTACACTATCAAGGTAGGAACTAATATAAATAACAGATTTAAATCAAGTTTAATATAAAGTTTTAAAATTGGAAATCAACTTTAAGAATTAGGTTAAAGATACCTACAGCAGATTTGGTTAGAAATGTTTGAGATCTCGTAAAATTATAGTTTCACTCGAACATACCCAAGGATTTAATTTCCCCAGATTTCTTTCTAAAATCCTTTTTCAAAGACCCTAAAACCAAATAACAACTAAAGAATTTATCCAGCAGTCGAATATCATGGAAAAAACTCACAATGTGGGCTTTGACGTCCTACGAACAAAAACTTTTAGTATGTTCATTTTATCGATCATGTACTACTGGCAGGGGCTAGATTGAAATGGCTTGAGATGTGCAACTTCCATTAAGCAAAGAAAAAATAGAGAAAAGTCTATTTGCCATTATACAAAAATAATGAAATCATTTGTTACGTAGTGCTTTCGCAACACATCCTTACACTTTATTAGCAGAACTGGTAAAGCGTGTCATACTGAGACAACAGGAATTCAAAAAGGAATTAAATAAGTACATTAGCTTGAAAGTACTGCATTTAATAAACAGATTTAATCTAATAAAATGCCACCTATAGCGTAACTTACTGCGAAACAAAAACTTTTTACTTCGGTTAAGGATCTACCCCAGATTTCTTTTGAGCTCTTACTAGGTCCGGGCAAACTTTTATGCTTTGGTTCTTCGGTTAGAATTCATTTACATGGCAGGGCTCCAAGAAGCTGTGTATGATTTATACTCTGAAAAACCGTAAAAGTTTCCCCGACGTTGTAACCTATGCTTTGAAAAAATCAAACGTAATGTAATAATTACACCACATCAAACGCAATTAATCAGGTTAGTTTAGTTGAACAAATGTAATCGATCATTATTTATACTTTGATTTTATTGTTCATCCAATCTTTGTATGGTAACGCGTAACTAGCTCAACTCATCTTCACCAGCAAACTATTTCTGTTCTGTTTCTCTTCCAAAGTTCCAGGGGTTTTCTGTCTGTTGCGCTTAAAAAGCTTTTCCACGTCCACAAGTGCTTTTCCCTACGAAAAGAAGACTTACTGACTCGGAGGAAGAAAAGTAAACTTTATATTTTGCTCAGAACCGCTACTAAACAGAAGACGTATGAACGACATAATATTCTATTTGTCCAATATGGGAAAAAGGTTACGCTAAAAAATCATGAGAAGTTTTTTTTTGCATTTCTTTCTCATTTTTTCATTTACTACAAATCCTCAAACAAACCTAAAGAATATTGAGGTTGTAAATATAAAAAGCAGAAGAGCATTTATGGAGGCAACGAGTGACTTTGTGTCCTACTTTTTTTGGGCAACATTTATCGATTCAGCTAGTGATATGCCTTACATACCTACCTAAACCATGAAAATAAACTGGAAATGGTGTGTCGATACATTCTTAAACTATTTATAATAATACTGGACACGGTCTAAACACTGGAAAACAATATTGCCAAACATACCTAAACTTACTTTCACTTGAAATAGACCTTTTCAGGGAAGAAACATTGACCAACTTTATGGAACTATATTCAATATGAAATAGATGGATGAATAGATAGATGCGTGTTTTTTTATTCTGGTTAGATTGATGTTGGTGGTTTTATTTGCTACTGTTATAAGAGAGTTGGTGATGATCATGATATGGGTTGGGTTTTAATAACTACCAGAGGCCATACACTATTGAAGCAATGTCATAGCCATTATCTCAAGTAAAAAGAAACATATCATTTTTTGCTATTATTTTCATTTTCACGTACATTCCCATATTATTTTTACGGATTCCTTCTTAATATATAACGTGAATAAATGATGTAGAAGAAATGTTTATACTTTCATCGTTTCATCTTACTGAAATACCTACCGAAATCCAAATGAAATTAAACGTCAGGATTGGAATTAACGAATTGTTTTTAGTTTTAAATAATACGCTTTGGTTGTAATTAGCACATGAAAAAAGTCATTAGCCCATTAGAGAGGAACATTACAACGGTATACTCACGCCTTTCTCATATAACAGAATCCATCTTTTTCCTTTTTCCAGGACAATGTACTGTTACTCATTGCCTCACGACAGGGATATGGTGCCGTTTTTCTAGTACATGTAACACTTATTGTATTGAATTTCTCTGGGAAAGTTATACCACTGTTACTACTACTACCAGTGGTAGGAATAGTAGAAGAGTGTAATGCTCAAGCTACTATTTGCCACTGTCGAAAAAAAGAAGAAATCTTAGAGTTCCCTAGTAAAAAGTTTGCTATAGGTGGGATCCTATATGTAAATGCGTTTCCCTTATATGAGCTCCCACAAAAGGAATCATGTTCAGTCGAGTTGCTTTTGGGTTTGTGCAAGACTGCTGCCGTTCTTTTGCTATATGCATTGCAACGAAAAAGCCCATTTGCCTCCTCCCTCCGTAACATAACGCGATATCATTGAGTCTCGCTTACCCAGAGTCAGTTGGAAGCTAAGACTGGGAGAAAGGCCCATAGAATGAGTGAGTGAAAAGGCTCCATAGAGCATAACAGCAGTGGACTTTCTACTCACGCTCAACATCACTCTATTCTTTAGGTTCTGTATCCCCTTTCTCTTGGCGAAATAGCAACAGTGCAATGCTAGGCTTTTCCAAGCCCAGAAATAAGCAGTGAAAGTATTTTTGCTAAGGGGAATAAATGTTCATTCTGTGTAATACGAAAAACTTATGTTGCTCACCCAAACAGAGTTAGTGGGCGCATTACAGTGCACAGAATATATGAGATGAAGTATGTATCCAGTAGGTGAAGAAGAGGACTCCAAATTATAAGGAAGTTTTGAACAGGCTTAGTAAAAAAAAAGAGAAAACAGCATGGAACTGAAGAGACGTTCTGTGCAGCAGCGTTATAAGGACTGAATCTGAGATAAAGTTGAGAAAGCATTCTAAAGGAGAAAACAACAGAGCAGAATGCTTTACACATTTGTCAAGAACATGAAGGTGCATGTGTGCTGCCGTTGAACGTAGTTGTAACAGTGCTGGTACTAGTGATTCAAGTTAGGAGGAAAAAAAATGGTAAAGTAGGAGCGTTCGAGCAGGGGATGTGCTGCTTTCTGCCTTGACTCACAAACGAAATGTGCTGATCGCAACGTCGAGTCGATCTATATTTTCGCTTTGGTGAAACTACACTCAAAAAATAGAGCGTACTTGGTATTTTTGCGCTCGTAAGTACTGTGCAAAGGTGAGGTCTTAAGTAGCAGTGGCGTTCACCAAGTTATAGGCAGACCGAATACGATCATTGGGCAATTCACTGCGATTTGTCCTGACCGCGTCGTCCTTTTCCTTCTCTCTATCTCTGTCTATTTATCTGGTTAACATTATTTTCTTTCACAAGTTTACATTCTCCTATTGATAAGCTTACTATTAGAAAATTTCCGTTTTAGTGAAGAAATATTAAAATTCACTAGTAGATCGTAAGTGCTCGTAATTAATTATAATTGCAGTTATTTTGAACTAGTGTACGTAAATCACAAAAGTTGGATTACGCATCCAATGTTGACTAATTCGGGGTGAAAATAAGATTACCGTAAGTGTCCAAAATTTAGTATAAAATATATGAACCAAGTTCGTATACTATGGTTATGTTGAATCGTGTGCGTGTGTTTTCTTTTTACAAAGCAGAAATTATTTACATTGACAGGAAAACATGGGCGAGGAAATTTTGGAGAAAGCATTGCACACTTTCAGGACCACTGCTACGGATTCCCTACTCTTTTGGATTCTTCTTTCACTCAGGAGCACGTAAGCACTTATTTTCTCTAAAAATGGTATTTAAAGCAGGGTTTCCCACTTCCCTACTCAATTCAAGCAGAATGTATTGTATAACGGTTAGTTTTTGGAAACAAAATATTATTCCTCCACGCACACAAAATGTTTCCGTTTTTGCTAGCATAATTTAGCCAGCTAGGTCACCTCTTTTTAATAACGGCTTTGTAACTCATCCAGCCTTTTCTAATCTAAAAGGGTAAAAGTAAGTATTGCAGGGACTCTGTAAACTTTCCCGTTTTAATTAGCCAGCGAGAAAGTGAGTAAGGCAGAAATTTGATCGTAGCCAAGCACGGGAGAAAGAGAGAGGCCATACTGGGTTCTCATGTCGTAGATGGTGATCAGACAATAGATCTCAAAAACAAAATGGGCTGAATAGGCTCCCTTTGGGATAAGCCTAGTGTTGTTTGTCTTAAGAGATAATGAGAGCACACAGAAAGTAAACAATTCAAAAATCAAATCAAGACTTTCCATTCTGCCTACTTTTCACTTAGTGTACTTTTAGCTGGCAGTTTAGCCATCAACCTGATTCATTTATGATTTTATCTACACAGTGATTTACTTGGTGATGCAAACGCCTTTCGAACAAACATGCATTTCACTTGATCTCTATACTCCCAGAAGAGCGCTGAATATATTCTCTGATCAAAATGAGAAAGTCTATATACAATTGAAATAATTACGCAAGAGATAGAAAAAATTGTTCGAGCCTCTACACTGGACAAAAAACTTTCGTATCTGGTTTGGCAATGCAGCTCATTCTCCTTGGATTTTAACAAAGAAAAATATTGCACAATCCTATTCCCTGCCGTTCAGAAACCGATGAACTTCTACTCATAATAAACGTATCAGGACTACAATAGATGAATAAACTGAAATGATTCAAAAGATTTTACAAAAATATAACGTTCAAATCTCTTACATGGAAATATGGCGAAATTCACAGTAATCCATGATGAAAAGCGTTAATATAAAAAGTAGGCTCAAATATTTACAGAAAATGGGATTTCGTGATTCTCTTCGGAACTGAGTCTTGTGGTTTATAGGCTATTAAAGTTATAACATCTCGGAAAAGTTTGGAGTAGCGTGGGGAGCACGAAACGCTAAAATCTTGATCAACCAGATCTGATACTTAGCATACTTGTCCAAATTGAAGGAGCCATCAAGATGAAACTATTTGCTCTGGTTAATGCAAAAAGGTGTATAATAAAACTGCATCAGTCGTTAAACTAGAGGGATATGCATTGGGCAACGCAAAGATATCATAAAAAACATTTTATCTCTTAAATATCATCGTGGGTTTCAGGTTGCCCCATTAGTCTTTGTATTCCAACCATAGTTGGAAACTGTAAGCATTGGCTAGCTCATTATTTTCAGGATTTAATGCAAAATATTTTTGATGAGAAAGTAGCCGAATGAAACTTACAAAAATTGTAATATCAGCGGAACTTCTATTTCCCTACAATTCCAACTCGAGCTCACCGGATGTCCCGAGAATAATCGAAATGAGATTCATTTTCGTCTCATGAAATTGATGTGTAGCATACGTCCCTAACGGAATCCAATTTTTCTAACCATACAAACGCTGAGTCAGAAGCCATGAACAAGCCCAAGAGTCTAACTGGCTGAACTTGAAATGCATGATGAAAGTATAAAGTCTCTTCAGTTGGGTTTTCGCGAACAAATAAAAAGGATGTGGGAGCATAGCTAATAAAACCACATTATTTGTTCATACTCATTTGATTGAAACGGAGGCATTGTAAAGTGGAGATCTGGAAAATCTACGTGTTATTCTCATTCTCGCAAAGTAAAAACCGCATTGACAACATTACACGAAGAATACACAAACGACTTTAGATTGAATCGCGATGTGAGACAGTGAAGCAAACAAGCAGGCCTAGTTTTTCTGTAGTTTTATTACTTAGGGGCAAATAAAACTACTTTGTTAACGACATCGTGACCTCTCTATACTTCCATATTACCGTTGTAATATCAGCTAATTTTTGTCCTCCCTGGAAAACCAATGAAACAGAGAATAGTTACGTACTCCAGTTTCCATTTGTTTTGTTCGCATCGCTAATTCAATGCCCATCCTCAATTTAATTATATCCCAGCTTTCTCACTCCGAACCAAAGTAAAGTAGTGCCGCAAGCACTTAACGGTTTCCATGGAATCCACATTTAGTTACTCAACGTCCCCTGGATGTATACTCTGTCAAGCTTGCTCTTCATTTTCACATTTTAGTGTTTTCATGGATATTTGATTTAGCCTATTCATGTAACGAAATTTGACGTTCTCGCTCTTTTTATCTCGTTTGAGTTAATAGACCTAACAGACATTTTAACTTACCGCTACGTTACTTCACCGCTTCATTGCCGTAAATGTCTTGTAAAGCAATTAAAATGCCTAGAATTTTTCAAACAGGCTACATAAAAAAGAGGAAATAGTTGTGTCAACAAAACTTCTCCGTACAGATAGCAGCTACAGCTGCATCATACTGTTTTTTTCTGTGTGTCTGGAACAAAATCAACTTACATCACCGGTAGGCCTCTGTGTTGAGAGTGTGTTGTGGTGCGGTGGAGTGTGAACGATCGATCCATTTTGATGAAGAAGGTGAGGTAATCAAGAATATAAATGCTCTTTATTTGCTCGTCACCTGCCACGCATGCATTGATATTTTTATTACATAATCCGAATCCCCCCAAAGCAAAGTGCTTACAAGCATCTGAAATATGATGCTTATTGAGCGAATCAAATACGTTTACCCTCTTATACTACAAAGCTAAACTAGAGATGATAACTCAATTAATGTATTTGTCATCATGAATTCAATCTAAAAATTGGCTAGGCTTCCACTGTCACTAGGACTACCCCTTTCATTTTTTTGAGTTGACGAAAATATTGATGTGATGTTATGCTCCTGAGATGGAATAGACAAGTTTAATTGTAGCGGCAAAGACCTTGACACCTTTGTCAATACCTGAGCCTGAAGAGCCACAACAAAAACTAATGAATAATTTTTATGTTATCTAATTAAAATTATATGTTCTAACGCGATGAATCACGGCTTATTCATATGAAGTCAAGTGGTAATGTACAGTTATAGGAATAATGACAGCCCTGAAACCTTTCTTTACACTTGGAATAGCAATAAAGTGTATTCAATGAAAATGAGTTTCGAAAGGGAAACTGGTAGCCTAAAGTGAGTATTCATTCTTTCATAAAATTACATAGGAATATGATATAATGGGTGAAGACTAACAATTTAGTATACTTTCTCTTCATTGTTCTGGTTCAAGGCCAATGCGCTTAAGGAATGATGAATTGTAGTTTGTAGTAAATTTTGACTAGAGTTTTTTCTGTTCACAAAGTTGGAAAGAAGGACGAAACCAAAGTATTTTTAGTATACGCTTAAAGGGCACGAAAAACACGTTTCAATTGAGCAATTGAGTGGTGACAAGACTATTACCCAAAGTTTCCAGGTGCTTAACGCACTCAACTTGGAAGAAAATGTAATAATTCTTCAAATTGAGGAAATATCGTAACAAGGTGTATAGGAGGTATTCCGTCTGTGGGGAGGAAATGCCTTGAGGATCATCATTATTCAAGAGTGTACTAAAAAGGGAGATGGATTGAACTGAGCAGAGAGATAGTTTTTATTTTGTTGGTACGTGGAATGCGTGCCTGTCTACAACGACTTGGCTCAAGTGTCAAACGCAGATAAACAAGTGAAGCATTATACGGGAGTACTTTAACTCCCTACTATTATTTCTTTAAGTTTGCCTTAGAAGAGTTTTTTATTTCGTGAAGTGCATCATCAGCAGCATCATCACCTTTATGTTCCCACTCCGTGTGGTACATAAAGCCTGTAGGAGTATACATGGCGGTTTGACTACACAAGTATAAGTTCACTTTCTCATGTCACGTTCCCCCGTTGGAAACCAGAGTCTGAGATTAGATCTATGTGACCTAGTTGAAAGGCTCCACGTACTATTCCAAAGTTGCTGTTACGCTCCCAGTGTACTTGTCAAATACATTTTCCACCCCTACTTAAGAATGAAACATTTGAATTTGAAATTCAATGTAGGGATATTCCAGATAAAGATGCATTACCGAAGCCCCCTTTTGTCTCTATCCTGTCTAGGTGTAAAGCCTAAATCAACCTACGCTAAGCTTCTTATGGCGAGAGCAAACACAACGTGCGATATATTATAACGAGACACTTGAGGTGTAAGTACCTTTCATAAAAATCGTTTCATGTACTAAGGACGAGATAAAGGGCGTGGGTGTTCAAAAATAAATTCGTGCTTGTTTAGATTCGTCACAGGACAAACTAGACACACTACAGCATTTTTTTTTTCATATGACTCGTTTGTCATTTACAAAACTAAGAAGATCATTTGGCACTTGTCTATTCGTTTTTTTTGTGGGTGGCTGTATTTTAGTAGCTTATTTTGCTCAGTTTGTACTAATGTGACGCCTGTACAGTATTACACGACGCAAGGGAGCTGAAAAATGGCGAGCAACGTTATAATAATAGGGAGGCGAATAAAGAAAGTAAAATAATTTCCAGCTCTAGAATCCACAATCTACAGTCACATCAACCACGTCCTTTTCTCCTTTATACCTACCAACCTACGTTCGACAAAAAAATTGAAGGAAAAAGTGACGCATTACTTCCAGACGAACAAAGAATTGCTAAAGAGATAGATACATTCGTATGCATTGGGTACATACAAGCTCTAAGCTCTGCATAATATACTGGAAAGGGCATACACTGGACAAAATAAGAACAAATTGCTTTCGCCGTTTTTCTCTACGCATTAAACCATCTTTAGTTTTTGTACTGTTTTCTCTCATGTCCTTTACGCTCACGAGCAGTTTTGGCATTGTTCTTGGTGAAATGGTGTGTCGTCTGAAAAACGTCTTTATTATGCGCCACGTTCCTTTCGTTTCAATCTTGCTGGTGTGAAATGCTCCCGATGATACGATCCTTATCTGAATGAAAGAGTACACTACCAACAGTATTTATTGCGCACATGGAGATAATGAAGTGTGATAAAGCAATATAGTGCAGGTGTATACTATAACGTTCATATGAGTCACTCTGTCACTTTGACTAACAAGATATAGCAACTGCTCACTTGTCTCCACCTCCTCACAAAATTATTCTCTTGTCAAAAGTTAATTTATAGTGAGAAATATCAAGGTTGCTTGAAATGGTAGGAGATTCTTTGGAATTATTTTCCTTTTCCTTCTAGTGAATCTTGAGGAAAATGGGATGGTGCTATGGATCTCTCATTTCAAGTCCACTTAAGGCCGACTTTTCTAGGTGTGTACTCGAGCAAAAAAGACTAGACGATGAAGTGGTCTACGGCCTGGAAAATAGTTTCTTTATTTTTGAGATTCCGCCTTGGCAGTAGTATTGATTTTGGTTTCGGTTGGAAAAAAGTAGGATGGATGGTAGGAGAAACAAGAGAAAGTCTATTCACTATACTCTCCCAGTCTATGACTTTTTGAGGGTTTTGTATTTGAGGAATGCACTTCAGTGACGGGCATCATGCCAACTAAGGAAGTTTTGGGAATGAGCTGGCAATTTCGTTTGTCGAAAATACTTAATAAGGACAATACTTGGGATATTATTGTTCCACTATGTGACTCTTATAGCATTAATGTAATTTAGCTTATGTATCTGTTTTTCAGTACTGTGAGACGATAAAAATGTACAAGACACGGTTTCCAAATGAGTGAAAAGTTGCTTTGTCCACGATTGGCTGACTATATTGTCATTGTCGGCTCCAGAACTCCTAACCATCAAACATCCATTCAACCACCTGAGCTTCTACGTAGGTACCCGACTGAGGATCACAAGGTGAGTGAATCGCAAAATCTGTTGTCTCGAAACAATTGCAATTTCTATTAACGATCCTCTAGACAGTATACCTATGTGCTTGTGGCTTGAGCTGTAACCGCTGTTAGTTCGAGGATATGAAAAGTAATATTATGAGAGAAACGTGTGTACCCTAGCCAGCCCGACCCTTACATTAATATTGCATAACTATGGTCGTATTACATTACACGAGTGAACCATAAGCATTGATCTTTTATTTCCCTTATTACTCTTCCTCATTCTTTTTCTAATCCTTCCCGAACGAAACGTAGAGGCGCATTACCTTTTCAATTTGCTTGGATATCTTGGAAGGTGGATAGAAAGAAAACTTTCTTTCTTGTTTTTGATCACACTGTTCATATTCGAACAATATCTAGTTTGGTATTCGATTTTACGTTTTCTTTTATCTCTGAGTCGTAAAATATAAATGTGTTTAGTTTATAATACGACCTCAAAGGGAAATTTAATTTTTTATTGTAAATATCCTCTCCATTCATACTATAATTCCATCACAAAATAGAAAGCTTTGTCACTGCAAAATCTCTTGTTACCCCATCTAGGATTCACAGACAAGTAATGTGCTTTATGTGCTTTAATATAGGTATACCATGTACTTAATATTATTTATTACAACTTTTCAGGACTTTCCATTGCCTCTTGATGTCGTGTACTTTTGTCAGCCTGAAGGGTGTGTGCTAGCAGGCCCTAAAAAACCCGTGCTTCGAGATGCCGTCTCCTTCGTCTTCACTTTGACGGACAAAGACTCTGGTAAAGATTTACATCCCTTTAGTTGATCCCATTACAATTCATATTACATACACTTGGCTCTCGCTTACGGCCAGAAATCACTAAACAATGCCAAGCCGCCAACCCCATCTTTAATGGAAATGGCGGTTGGTTGCACTCGCATCAAATTTATTCAATTCTCTCTCCAACATTCATTATTTTTGGCGGACTATGATAATTTTTTCAAGAGAGTCTTCGCTTTCCTCCATATTCGACGAACACAAGCGGTACATAACTTCTTGTTTGCTCCTGCCTTATTTCTAAGCCTTCGTTATGCACAACATGAAAGATCGCGCTGAACTTTTGTCATTTTTGCCTTTTCCTCCTTCATTATGCATAACGTCGTTGTTATAGAGGTTACACGAGCAGATGGCATGAACTTGTGAAATGCGAATGTTACATCAAAACAAAACTCTATGAACTAATTTAAGAAATTCGCATCTATGTTGTAATTGGGAATGATTGCTAAATAATTGGAAAAGACTGCGAAAGGAAAATACATTTAAGCTCGGTAAATATCATCTGTTATAACCATGTATAGGAGATTTTGGGTCAAGTATACTTTCAAAAATTAAAGACGCTCATAGACCCACGGACAGACGGAGGGTTTTGTTCCTATCGGTACAAACAACTCTGCACACATGAATACTCTGAAACTTTTCTAGATACGTTTAATGTAGAAAAGAATCTCTTCTACGTTAATTTGTGTAATCGCATTTACCATCTCCAGTTCCTCTTATCAACAAGGATTCTTCCTCTAGCGCAAACATTGTTCCTAGTATTTATAGTAAATAATGGGGCTCTTATTGGAATACAGTGGAAAAAAGGGAAACGAGAGTTGTTAAAATTTTAATATCCTTGCTCATTTACTAGTTTCCTTTCACTCTAGAGCTTACTTTCCCCCCAAATAATAGAAAACACTCAATGGTAAAGCTCCTCAGGATCAGTTCAGAGGAAAAGCGATGAAATTCTTTTCATGAGATGGTTTCACCTCCTCTTGTCCTCAATTCTCACATTACATGATCAAACCAAGCCATGCACTTATGTCATTCGAGGACAAACTTTATTGGAAAACAACTTATTAAATATGTCCTTTTCACTAGTTGGTAAACGCCTACAAAAGGATTAGCTCGTTCAAGACAAAAACAAGTGTACATCATACTCATTAAGTTGTTTTCCTCCATTAAAAGATTTTCGTTTTAATGGATGAGAGTCCCTTCCACAAAATATTTAATTAAAGAGGACAAAACTCCAAAGGCCTTGGTTTACAATCGGGTTTTCGGAACTCTAGATCATTCGAATCATTCCCATTTGAATTTTTGCTCAATGTAAGCATTCTGTAGGTTAATTTTAGAGATTCAAAGAAAACCCTAGTCATCTTTAAGCTTACGAAACTTTTTTCATCTTATGTCACACCGGATATTAGATTTTGAAGTTATTCATTCAAGTATTAATTAACAACAACCCTATTATTTTCTATCCATCTTTTTACAATATTTCTATCAAATAGCTTAAACTTTTAAATAACTAAAATGAAAGTTCTGGTGACGTAAAGAAGAATCTGTAATTTGAACTTTTTTTTTGTTTTCACTCGCACACCTTTCCTTCTGTTTATTTTAAGCGTATGATATTACTGCGAGGCTAACTCTTATTTTGTGGTTTATTCCATACAGGCAAAACAAGATATGGAGTTTGCCTCAACTTTTATCGAAGCACGGACCGCACATCCCCACCAAGCTCGAGAAGACGGGAATCTAATGGAAGTTCAGATGTCCGACGGCAGTCTTGGAGAAAGTCCCTGGAGAAAAGCTCCGACTCGGCTTTTTCTAGGTAAACTAGTCAAATACCTAACTCGCACAATTAAAGCATGTTGCAAGTAAACTCTGGACACAGAACTTAATATCCCATAACAACAACAGGGAATGAAGCACGACATAAAAAAATGAGTATCAAGCTTAATCCACCTTGCGCCAGAAAAGTTGCGAAAAAAAATCCTTAATGTATTCTACCTTCTACAAGAACTGCATGGGTTGAGCCAAAGTAATGCAAAGTTAGGAGTTTTACAAAGGCTGATTTTTTCCCCTAAAAGCACAAACTATACCACCACGCACAGATTCTCTCTTAGGGTGATATATGAAAAGAAAGTAGCATAAACAAGAATATAATTTTTTAAGGACATTCATGTGGTTAGTGAGAAAGAGCATTTGCACATAAAACATACAAGACTACAAGACCGTTTTTAATCTGTCTATTTTTAATGTCTTAGTTTACTGTAAATTATGCAAGGGAGAAGTTTCCACACAGACAGATTGCTTATTGTGAAATACAGAGAGCGAATCGCAGTTTAGACTTAGTACTTTAATATTTCAACATTGTTCAAGAAAGAGGTCGACTTTGAAGCTTTGCCTTGGAAAGTTTCACAAGCGATCTGTCTTTTTTTACTTGGTCTGAATTGCGTGCATGTAGTATTAACCTGGGGAGCATCAAGAAGCGAGTTTGATTCGACCGTTTTTATAAAAGAAAACACTCCCAGTTTAAAATAAACATTACGCTTGCATTCGTTTTATCTCCGTGTACTTTTTTAAAGGAAACTTTCCACAGAAGATATACTTTACAAAGATTTTAGCTTTTATCAAAGGCTATTTCATTATTTATTGCTTCTAAATACATACTCCATGCTTTCCTCCATATTGTAAAAGCTCTAAAAGCTCTAAAAAATCATAAAATCTGACTAAAAAATTGTAAATAATGTTGAAGTGGGTAAACCTAAAGCTGTCAAATCAGAGTTAAAGTGGAACGTTACTTGAATTGGACATTTCTTGAAATTTATCTACAGAGAAAAAACATCTAAACAGTTTGTAGACTGTAGACTGTTATAAAATTCAAGAAAGTTTCTAATTTTCCTCCAGCATGACATTTCTCATTTATGTCACACGCTCATTTCATTTACAACTATTTGGGCAAACAAGGCAGACATTGCAGACATTGTATACATTTCATAGCGCTACACTTTAGAGTATCTTTGTTCTATCTGTAATCGTAGAAAAGAACAAAAGTCAGATTTTACTTTCACCAGTGTTCTCCGTATGTTTCCTTTGTGTACAAAACATTTATTACACTTAGACTACTTTTGAGCGTATGATGTTCTAGTTCCCAACCCTCCACTCCATTTACCTTACATAGCCATAGTAAAATGAAACAATCAAATGTAGCTCGAGCTACAATTCTCCGATCTGACATTAAAATGAACTTCAAAGGGAGAGAAAAAGAGAGCAAGAGACATCAATTTTATTACTTGCTTCTCCCCAACCGACATTTAGAAAGATACCCTGAAGTTAGGGAACACATCCTAGTATTTCTTGTCATAAACGTGTAGAGCGTCATAAAGGAACACTGACAGCAGCACTCCCCTTTCTATAGTGATCATCATCATCATAAACTCCACATCGCATCACCAGTCCCTACAAAGCCTTATCAAATATAATGAAATTGATGAATATGTAAAGATATCTTAGGCACATATGAGAAGTGCCACAACAGGACTCTGAGCATGACAAATGATATACTCTTTCTACAAGCTCTCCTCATTATATTACATAATGATGCGGAAGCCAAGAGTTAAATGTACGTACCCACCAACTTACACGCAGAGCAACTTGAATATTTAAATAGGGGCGATGAAGCAGAAGGTGAGAAAATGCTAGGAGCATTGCTCGCGGAAAATAAAATGCAAATGATGTTGGGTGTATATAAAACCTAAGTAAATTACTCGTAACATTTACTCTACTCATGGTACTTTGGCTTCACTTGCGAAATTTCCAACTGGAGAAGTTTACTTGTGATGGGAAGGGTCGTGGTAAAGTTTGGTTTTTGATGATGGTAAACGGCAAACTTCTGCTGCCGGGGGGAGAAATGTGTATGGTTTGATGAGTAATGAAATGATATTCAATGTAGCGAATGAAATTGCTTTCAAAAGGAGTAATAGATTTTGCTGTATTTTATCGAGAAGATCATAAAAAATAAATAAAATAAGTCAGTAAATTGGAAAGGAATGTCAGTACTGGTTTGGTTTTTATTAGGAGAACTTTATGAGGTACGTGAGTGATATGGGGAAAGGAAAGAATGTTCCGTTAGTGATTCTTAATGTGCTTCATTCCCTCCGTTGAAGGTTATGAAAAGAACCGAATGATTTGTTTTGATGTATTGAGCCTTGAGCTTAATTGATACTTGACCGAAAAATGATCATGTGTAGTGACCACAGGAGTGGAGTTGCCCCAAGTGATTCAGAACGTGACTGCTCGAGTCGGAGGGATTCCTCTGATACGGCTACCACGACTGGCCATCCACCTTCGGCATCCTCATCCAACACAACTACAACTTTCCACAGTACCAACCCATTCTTGACTAGTGGCCCTAATGTACAGGTACAAAGATTGGAGGTTAATCCCGCTGGGAACGAATCGGAAAGTGGGGGATCTCAACCACCTTCACCGAGGACTCATCGGAAACGCCAGGTTAGAAGAAAGGATATCTAGGAATTGAAACGTAGATATCTCTTTATACTGTAGTTATGTAGTCTTGATAAAAGTCATAAATTCATCAAGATGACTTCCTCCTTTGCAATTTCCTATTAAACACAGAAGTTTCCGGTTGGTGTTTACCATACTTCAGGGCAAACTAATTTATTCATTCGTTTCTATCGTTTTCTTCCTACAGCGATGTCGGAGTCATAGTTTAACGTCGCTCTGTTTACTTTCTCATCATCCGTTTTTCTCGTCATTTCGTCAGTGCCTCAGTATTTTGAAGAAATTGATCGATGCATGTCATGACAATACTTTATCTCGACGTACTGGAGCCTCAAAGATGCCACAAAGGTATGATACCAAAAAAAAGTTTCTCTCATAACAGTCATATAACTACAAGAGCTTTTTTCTTGGGGCTAACTGAGTCATGTTGATGTAGGAGAAGATATTAGCCTTGTTCTCTCAGTTATTTGCTTCCCGTAGTCTTTAATGAAGCTACTTATTTATTAACGAGGTGTGAAGAAATAATGGCAAACTGAAATCACAATGCTTTATAAGCCATAGGTTAATTATTAATTACGTTAATTTTGGCTAGATATACTTTCATAGTCTTGGCATCCTTTTCATGCGTTTAATATTGAAAGCATTTTTCCGTTGCTTCTTTTGCCCTCGCAGAGAAAGTCTTTGGAACGTGCTTACAGGTCGGGCAGGCGATGGAGCTTCCTCAGTCATTCTGCATAATGTAAGGGAAATTGAGACATGGATTCTTCGGCTTCTCAGCTCACCTGTGCCAGTTCCTGGTAGTACGAGGGTTGAGGTTAGATAATTGATTTTTCTTTAATCTGGAAAGTGAAAAGTTTGCAATTTATCTAAGAACCCGTGATGCATCATAATCTGGAGTAAAAGTGTTATAAACATAAACTCTTTTATAGTTGGAAGTTCTGCCTCCAGATTTACACTCACCTTTGATATTCGCACTGCCAGACAAGACCAGGTTCTCCCTCACGGATTTTCCATTACATCTTCCGCTGGAGCTACTTGGAGTAGAGTCCTGTCTTCAAGTATTGACCCTTATCCTTCTCGAGTGCAAAGTAAGTATTAACACAAACATGACATGAAACAAAAATCTTGGCATTTTCCCTTAGTCCCCTTAATCCTTTCCATGTGCGTCCCCTATTTAAAAAAAAGGATGAAGAAAACCGATTGTAAGTTGTTAAGTACCAGTTATGTTGGTTAACCGAAATTGTTTTGAATATGAATGGTACACTAATTGGAAGTGATAATTTATTGCACCCACATACTCTCATAAATAAAACACATTTATCACCCTTGACTCCCCGTAATATCTATTAGTACACATTTTTAAGGAAGAAAGGTTTGTGGCTTACCCACTCGAAAATTGCGGTTGACACTAAACCTTCTTTGAAACCCAGAATAGAGTGGTTTTAGAACTGAATTAGAAAATTACTTGAAATTTGACAAAGTGCAAAGGTTGACACGTGACGCCCACTCACATAAAAGTACAATCAAGCCTACAGCTAAATATATGCTTCTTATCCTTAAAAACGGGTTAGAGACTGTTAATTGAATTGCATAACTTGAATACAATAAATTTCCGTTGCTGGTCCTTTATTGATCCAGATTTTAAAGCAGTGATTTAATTAGTTTAAATGAAAATTTATTTAGGTTGTGATACAATCAAGAGATTATAGTGCTCTTTCAATGTCGGTGTTGGCACTGGTGACGATGTTATATCCGCTGGAGTACATGTTCCCAGTCATACCGCTCCTACCGACCTGCATGAGTTGCGCAGAACAGTTGCTCCTCGCCCCAACACCGTTCATCATTGGGATTCCTGCCAGCTTCTTGCCTTACAAAAAACATTTCCGGTGAGTTTCTCTATCCTTCATTTTAATCGTAAATCTTGTCATAATTTTAGGTGTCGTCCGGAGCAAATCGTAGTCAAAAGAAAGATTTTTTAATAGGAAACACTGCCAGGTTTCTAAAATGCTAAAGAGTACATCCATTTTCTTGTCCGTATAAATTTAATTTAGGAATCACCTAACTTCTAAGTTTTATTTGAATAAGTAAACTAAACCTGTGATAAGGAGGGATTGCCTTGTTGACTCTACTCTTTTGTACTTGGGTCAACGCGAGAAATCCCAGTGAGCCTAAATGAAATACCTTAGGGCAATGTAGTTGTTGTTTCTGTATGATTCTACTTCGAGGTAGAACAATTTGCACAGGATGGTAGGATAAATAGAGGGAAATCTTGCCACTTTTCTCTTCCTCATTTAGAGGTTTGTCATAATCTGTATGCTTTCTGGAATCCCATGATCTGGAAGAAATTACGTATCCTTGTCATTTTCTCTCTTTATTTTCACTATTTCATCTAGTTTCTTCCCCTATGCTCCCAATAACTGTCGCTGTCAATCTATACATCCTGACTAACTCTATTACTACTTCCTGGTTAAACATTCTCTAAAAGTGAACCTACCCTCCAACCCAACCTACAGCTTTCTTTTCATTTTCTGATTTTACAATAGATTTTGGCGAAAAAAAATGGATAGATATAGGAAGCTTTTGATGAACTTGGAGCATAAGAGCGTTTCAACATGTTCTTCGTAAATATATACAAAAACGAAGGCTTTTAGTATGCCAACTTCTGACTTTTACATAATTCAAGTAGCATTTTTGCTGGAATACATCATTATTTTAATATTTCTAGAGATACGATTTAGTCTAAGCGTATGCAAAAGGCAAAACCGGGTAGACTTACTTGTAGGAAGGTATTATTGCTATTCTTTCTCATCACTCTACACTCTGATTTCTAGCCTAGTCTAGGAATCTCAATAAAATTTAGGAGCAGGGAAAGTTGGTGGAGAATGGAGATTCGTCCAGAACTAAGATTCCAGGAAAGTTTCTTATTATCAAGCATACTATAGATCTAGAATATGGAGGGAGAATGAAAAAAATAAGATTAAATTTTTACTTTCCCTTAAGACGAGTTTCGTTGTTGTAGCCATGTAGGAAAAAGTAATGTAATGACTATGACAACACACTCGAGCTGCGTTGGATAATAAGAAAGAAAAGCATTCTTCATTTCATTCCATTTGTGTAGTAGAATAAGTTAGTTTAAAATAGGAATGTTGAATGTTGGGAAGAGGGTAAGATCATTAGGAGAGAATATGACTGAAATTTGGAGGTTAAGAGGAAAAAAATGTAGGGAAGAAAGCCTGTATAATAAAAAGGCATTAGTGTAATGAGAGTAATAATAAGGGGTGAGTGTACAAGGCCTTAAGAACGAATTAAAATGTTAGAAGGAAAAGTATAAATCCTACCCGTGGATAAATTTGACCACAGTAGAATACCCTTATTTAATAACAGCGAGTAGACCAAGTAATCATTTTTTAAGCATAGAGAATAATACCTCGCAGACAATAACACTTTTTACTTGAGAACTGTAAGCCTCTCAGGAAAAATAAGATTAATTACGTACAAAAAAAAGAAACAAGTGAATCTTCATTTAAAATCCTTTTCCCCATTCCTTTACGAGATTTATAAAAATAAGATTTTTCTTTTTAGACTTCCAGATGATGTGTGGCTGGTGGATCTCGATGCTAATCGCATCACTGGTCCGTCTAACGCGGAGAGAGACAGTTGCAATTTCGTACCCGCTCTCCCCGAGCCAGAAGCGTCCGTACTGCGTAATCATTTGAAACAGGTAAAGTACAAAGCACTACCTAGTCTTCTACTCTTATAAAATGCGAAATGCTAGGTTTGTTTTGCATACTACATTCCCACCCTAGGAAACGCTATAAAAAAACAAACAGGTTCTAAGTATAGAAAATAAAAATTGGACCTAGTGTACCGTTCGCACAGCATCAGAAAAAGACTTTTCCCAGCTTAATTTTTTTTCTCCGTACGTGTACTTTTACGTCTCATACACCAGCAATAGTTTACAGATTTGACACGTTAATGCCACCGGATTATTTGCGCCATTTATTATATTTCTACTTGTCCTACACTTTCTCTCTTCCCTTTACACTTTTAACTACATGATTCTCTATGCTGCCGTTTCCTTGTGTGTCGAGCAGGGAAATACTTATTGCAAATGTCTATATGTCTCTGTCTACTTTACCTAGCCGTTCTTGTGTACTTTGTTTTGTGTCCCTTGCCACACCGCGCAATTATTGTAGCCTTTATATTTTCCTCCGAAAAAAAAATAAATTGTTGGTTAGAGACAAAAATCCATTTCAATCAATGCCATCTTTCATTCGTTCTATTTCTCGTTTAGAAAAGGCTTAACCTCTTTAGAGATAAAAGCGAGCTTTTCTAGAAAAAAAATTAAAAGGGAAAAAGTACTACGGAGAAAGTCATATTTTGTAGGATTTTAAAAAAAAATATGCATAAAAACGTCATCATAAATCAAGTATACTAGTGCACATCTTTTCGCAGAAACACATTCATCACAAAGATCTAAAATATAAGAGTATTTAATACATGAAATGAAATTGAGATTGTAAATAAATTTAAAATGAACTTGGTTTTTTTTCTTTCTCTCCTTTTCTCTTCTTGCCCCTGTCGTATGTATGTCGCTTCTTTTTGTGCATCTGTGTGAAATAACGGTAACGTGTGTTTGTTGCACGTTGCGCTCTCACTCTCTGAAAAATAGGCGATGGGTCGTATGGACCTACAAGTCAATTTCATTCCACCTCCTACCGACACCTCAAGTCTCAGTGTTAGTCATCATTTTATACTATATACTTTAGATTTACATAATTACTATATTTTCACGTTTTCATACTTGTTGGTAGTTCTAGCTTCTACGATGAAACTATATGTTATGACTCACGTTTGGAGTATTTTACACTTACATACGGTATACGTTGGAAGACAAGTACGGAATTAATACTACTCAAGTATTTGTGCAGAGTGAAAACTATCTAATTAAAACAAGCTTATAACATAGAACTTACATGAGTAAGCTTGTGTAGTTTATGTATTATATCCAGGCTTAACTTGATCAAATGCATGGATGAACAAATAGTACATTTAATTGGCTTGGTAAACTTAAAAAGTTTACGTTGAACGTTGAGCATCCAGATGATTTTGTGATGCGATTTAAACCTACACACAAACTCACGGTTTTTTGCTCGTTAATATGGATGTTTGATTTATGTTATGCTTGGAGTTTATTTTGCACGAGACTATACATATTCGATTGAATACTGGCAAGTTTTTGTTTGTAAGATTAGATTTGTTTTTATTTTGTTTGATTTGCATGACCTCTCACTCACCTCGCCCTTGTTGCTCGCCCAAAACCGTAGCTGCTGAAAGGTACTCATGTGCCAATGAATTGGGATAATTTTATTCAGGCATTGACCTCAATGTCATCCGCTCCTTTCCCTGAGCTTTCATCCCAGCAACAGACGCTAAGTGGGCAGGAACTTGTATTGGATATTGGCATGGGCACAGGCTCACCCTCTACTCAGCCTCAGTCCTCCTCACATTTGCAAAGTAGTTCGAGTAGTAGTATCAACGCACCTTTCTCATCTACGCAGCAGCAACTCCAGCAGCAATTAGCTCAACATCAACAATCTTCTTCGAAAGAAGGGAGTGCTGGGACGTCACCCGCTAGTAGCTCGTTAGGTTTACCGTGTGGCTCCATTTCGGCGCAACATTCTCCCCAAAGATCCTCTGTTACTACTCCTACACATCAACAACATCACTCCATTCCAGGACATGGAAATCGTCATCCCACTAATTTCAATCCTCTTATTTACGGGAATGACGTGGACTCTGTTGATGTTGCTACTAGGATTGCTATGGTAGGGAGGAAACACAAAGGTTGTTGGGTAAAATTTTTTTTAGGAGTTTAATTAACATCAACATTTTTTCAATAGGTTCGCTTTTTCAACTCCCCCAATCTCTTGGCAAACTTTAGTGAGCATACGAGAACGCTGAGATTATACCCGAGACCAGTTGTTGCATTTCAAATCTCTAGTTTTTTACGATCCCGCCCCCACCCATCTTCCCAGTTTCTAAGCAGATTCGCCAAAACTCAGGTGAAATAAGATATTAATATATGATTCATCTTGAAATTTAGTTGTGTAATTTGTTGATCATTTCAACGCTTGATTAAAAAAACGTTTATCGCCTGAGAGTTAATATGTGATGAAAACTCAAAAAAAAATCGTTTGTTTCACACAGGCTGTAGAATATCTGGCTGAGTGGAGCTTGGCTCCGACGAATCTAGCATTTCTTCGAGTTCAGACTGGAGTTTATGATCCTACAATTATTGGGGATAAAGCCAAATGGTATGCTCACCTTCTTGAACCAATTAACTTCAATATTTACACCGATGTACCTGGATTGTATTCAGTATTGAGAGGAGGACAAGAAGTATCTGTTCCTCCAACAGGTAAGAACACCTTTTTCATATCTTGTCATATGTTCACAATCTGTTTCCTTTTAATAATTTTGTTACCGGAAACACATCTGTATAGTAATCAGAATCAATTAGTTGCCAATTTTGTGAATTATATGGTTCACAAGTAGTAAAGCTCCTTAGTAAGATGATCGAGTTATTCATTGGAAACTGTATTTCCGGTTGTTAGATGAAAGTGGCTCAGATTCAGAACGAGGGGGCAGTGGTGAAAGCACGTCAAGTTACTCCTCCTTGTCCGACTTTGTGTCTGAGTTAGCTTCTTCAGACCTTTCACCGATTGGGCAGTCGTCAGTCGCTCAGCGTATGAAATCCTATCAGCATGAGCTAAGCTTTGGAGGGGATGATGATAATATCCAGCGGGAATTCTCTATGAAGGATTTCGATAGAGGGGATAGAAACGTTACCTCATTATGTAGTGGCCTTGATTCATCCACAGTTTATAAACCTCCTTCAGCCTTGCAATATCCCGGTGATTTTCCTAGACAAAGGAAAGGTTCAGAGTCAGGATCTGGAAGTGGATCTGGTTCAGAGTCCAGTGCTAGCTCGGGTGGAGAAGATATGAGTGGAGATAGTCGAAGACCCTCTGTCGAAACTAGGACCTCGGAGAGTAGAAAAGGGTCTGATGTTGCCTCTACTCATAGTCAACAGCAATCTACTAGTGAAACGCGAGATACTTCATCCGCACAGGCTACAGCTACTCAAAGTGGTCATCATAGTGCTTCACCTAATCACCCATCATCAATACATAGAGAGCCTATTCGTCAAAGTAGCTTCGGATCAGGGGGCCTTTTTGGGCAAATTGCGACTCAAGCTAAAGAGCTAGTCAAAGAGACAAAAAGACAAAGTAGCCAAGAGGGATTGCTCTCGCAAGTTGATAAGGTAAAATCATATTTTTGCTAATTATTCAAAAATTACTAATACTTTTTCGGTAATATCGGCGATGAATATTGACACATTTAAAATTATTTGATTCAGCTAAAGTCGAAAACCAAAGAGAAACTGTCTGAAGTTAGACATAGTTCTTCGTCGGGATCTGAAGATCATAATTTTTTGTCCCCGCTAGAACAGGTACTTTATAGCATATGCATACTTTAATAATTCAAGAAACTTTGGAATTTTATCCGAAAATATTTAAAAAACCCATTTTCAATTTCCTTTCTCCGAAGCTCACTTCCCAAGCGAAAAGAGCTGCAGAAGGTGCGGGCAAATCTGTTCATGTAGGACTAAGCAAAACAGCGTTAGATGATATCACCATAGCGAGTAAAAGCACTTGGGATGACCTAACAAAAACGGCGAAGAAAGGGCTACTTAAGGTATATATTTTGAAAAGCTTAAGCTGAAAATTGCTTTTTCTCATTGAATGGGGAAAAGTACTTAAATGTTTTTGAGAGGTTGAGATGAAAACATTACTAAATGAAATGTTTACATAGACGAGAGGGGATTCTATGGAGTCTAGGGAGACAGAACATAGAATGGAGACATTGGAGAGGAAAGATTCAACTTCTTCGCTTTCACTGTCTAAAGCCGTCGTGCCTCAGATCAAAGGGGACGTTGGTAGGGCAGTGGGACGAGATTTTTTCTCAAATATGAGCTCCGAGTTAAATGGCTTGGCTACACAGACTACCTCAATGTTTTCAGATCTCTTTGGGGGTGAGTTGAGACTACCATTAAGTTATTTTGCTGTCGGAACTTAATTACTGCTGTTTTTGAGTGATCATTGGCACATTGACTAAAGTTCCAACAAATAACGAGGAGCAATTAGGGGTGAATCATTTGCATATATTGATTAACTAGGCAGTGGTAACAGAAGCAGTATATCAGCGTGTGCTAGTCCGATCCGAGCAGGAAGTCCAGCTCCTTCCGTCGCTAGCAGTACAGGTAGTCTTCCAGCTGCGGTGTTACGTTCGGTACAAAAAGAGCCTTCATCTCAATCCTCCAGTTCGGCTACTAGTGTTTCTCATGGTCCATTCCCTACTGGACGGAAGGGCTTAGTTGAGAGATCAACGTTGATCAAGCATACCACCTCACACTTGCATCCTCAAAAACAAAAAAGTGATTTCAAAATGATGCAGAAGCTTGCTGGAAGCCAGGCAACTAGTAGTACTAGCGCGGAAAATCAAGCGTTCCTTTCTGAGGTAGGTGTATGCTGTGTCCTGCTATTAATAAACTGCTTTTTTTAGGAAATATTTACTGAATCTAATCGTCTTAGGTGACTAATCAAGTTCTTGCTGGAGAAGGCGTAGGATGGTTGCGCGTAGGCCGTTTGAAAAAACTCTTTGAAGATGAAAGTTATCGTGTTATGGCAGTTGCCAAATTGAACAAAACCCTGGAGCGGAAGATAGGCCCGGATGACCATATTGATGACGTGGTAAGCTCAATGGTGTCTGCTGTAAAAAAAAACAGGAAAAGGGAAACACTTTTGAATGAACATGTCATTAATTAATTTTGCCCGGAAATAGTTGATTACAAAACCGGTGTGGAAAGGAATGTTGAAAATGATACAACTCCTCATTGGTGGGTTAGAACATAGTTCGGCGAATCGAGGCTTAGGTGGGATGGCTTCCGCTTTTCAGGTACCTGTACATACATAGTTTCCTGGACGTTTTATAGAAATTGAATGGACTATTCCTAATTGATACAAATTGTGACTTTAAGATTTTGGAGATCGCACACACTCACTACTGGACTAAAGACTTGACGGATATGAGCGGAGACTCAGGTTCCCAGTATTCTCAATACTTGGATCCGTCAGGAATAAGCCCTGGAGCGATGTCTATGGGAGCGTCACCAGTTTCCTCCGTACAGGTCTCTCCAGAACCCTCGAGAAGACCATCCGCACAATCTGGAGAGCATTCAAGTAAGACAAAGTGTGGTGGTTTTAGATTATGAGAAAATTTTGAAGGACTTTGCTTAAACCTGAAACTGATTTGTGCTAGCAGAAGATGTCCAAAGTGACGTGTTTTCCTCTGGTGGAAGCGATATCTTCCGGGATATTTTGCAGACCAAGAAGCAATCTATGGTATCTAGACTAAGTTCATCTGAGAGTCATGTGAGTAGTGCATTAGTGCCTAGGTTTTGGTGTGAAGAGAGATGTTTTTTATTGTTTGGATTGCTTGTAGATTATTGAAGGTGTAGAAGGCGCTCAGGGTCCCCCTCAATCCAGCACAAATGTAGTAATGAATCCTGCGTGGCCTCCCCAAGGCATGCCGCTTTCTGGAGGTTCCGGGGGCAAACCAAGACTTACTAGTAGACTTTCACAAATGTCGCTACGTTCAACAGTCTCCGACACTGAGCTGGAACAAGGCTCCGGACGAGGGAAGAGGAGTCCCAGTGTGTGGTCAAGTAAGTCCGCACTTGCGGCGGGGTTGCGATATCATGCTGGATCACTAATCCCGACAGGGAGCTCTCCAACTAGTCCAGAAAATGGGAGGATGTACCTGTTTGAAGGTCTTCTAAAGGAAAGATCGTTTTTATGGGAGGAGATGCAATTTTGGGAGGATGTATTCCTTGATGCAGTTGCACAAGAGAGGGAACTCGTTGGTATGGATCAGGGTCCCCGCGAAATGATGGATAGATACCAATCACTCAGTGACAGCGAGAAGAAACGGTTAGAACATGAGGAGGACCGGCTTCTTGCTACGCAACTGTATAATCTGGTCTCGTTCATGTTGATGATGGATGTCAGTCGACAGCAGCTTAAGCAGAAAATTCGAAGACTTTTAGGCAAATGTCATATGGGTCTTGTGTACAGTCAGGAGATCAATCAACTTTTGGAACAAGTCACTCATCTGGTAAGACTATCATACATTTACCATCAATCACAGGATTGCACTATGCAGATATTGTATTCGATCAGGAAAATACAAAACCTACAATTCTGAAATCGAAATAGTAGAAAACTTTTATTAAAAGGGAAATAAGTATGTTATGAACGCTCATTGAATAAATTAATCTACATGTACAGAGAGGTAATGCAGTCGACCTGAAGCCAGTTGGGTCAAGACTGGCGCATAGACAGACCTTCGCCGTTCATGCTGGTTCAGAGCCAATTGGTGATTTGTTATTCATGGAAGTGCGTGATGATGGACTAGTTTTGAGGAATGTGGCTGGCGCTATAGTAGAAAGGTAAAATGTAAAAATTTTCTCCTCGAAAAACAACAAATATTAAATCTATACCGTTTCGTTGGGCTTTCTTCTTTGAAGATGGTGGTGGGAGAGATTAGTGAATATGACATACAGTCCCAAAACCAAGGTCCTTTGTTTGTGGAGACGAAACGGCGGGCAGACTCAGTTACACAAATACCACTCCCGAAAATGTCGGCAGTTGTACCAAGCCATAAAGGAGGCCATGGAGAGGGCTGCTGCCAGAAGATCTGCCCCTCTGCCTGGCACAGATCTCGGTGGTGAGTTCCCCGTAGAAGATATGGCAACAGGTCAGTGCGGTTTGCTCCAAGTTTGCCTTGAAGGAGTTGGTCTTCTCTTTGCCAACAGCAAGGTTTGTACTTACATTTTCGTTCTTACAGTTGTATACCATCGATTTTCTTTAAAAAAAGTGAACACTTTTATTGTTCCCATTTTCTAAGCAATTTTTTAAAACATTTTTTTTCTGTCGTGTTAATGTATACGCAGTGCATCAAAGTTATTGATTGGCTTCTTTCGACTTTTCTTTCGTAAATGGGTTCCATGAACGGTTTCATGCATAAATGGGGAAAATTATTACATCATAACATGTTCATGGGGTCACCACTGATTTGGAGCTGTGGCAGTTTGCCATGCATAAAATGGGGACGTTCATGCCCAAATTGCCGCATCATCCTTAAAATGATACATAAAAACTCAACTGGAAAACTCGGCGGCCAATTCGCAGCAGACATTTGTGATAGGTTCAAAGTTCTGTTGTAGTTACTCTACTTTTTGAATTTTTCCTCCAAAACGAGCATACCGTTCCTGAACCTATTGAAATGAAGTAGTTTACTAGGATGGAAAATATTTAGTGAGGAAGACTTACGAAATCAATAATTTTTCACAAATGAGATGATGGGAAGTGGATGATGCTGGAAAGAAAGTTTCTTGAAATGATTCAACCAAGGTTCTCATTTCAACATTTGTTTTTACATATATTGCATCTGCTCTACTATTACTTTCAATTAAATTAAACTATGTAATGTCATATATGATTTTCTTTTCGATACATTTATTTTATATAGTATATGAACTGTAATTAACTCGCTCATTTTGATTGCCTATATATTTTCTATGATACAAACATTTATCTTCACCGGTGATGACTATGTGGTACTTAATTTTTATGTTTTTGAAATATGAAGGACCTCTCAAACTTTCCTATTGCTCTTTATTTTTTTGCCTTACTATTTTCTTCGCCATAAAATACTCTTATAATCTGAATCGTGTTCTGCTTTCCAAAAAAAAATGTTTTGTTTCCCCAGACGAGATGGGAAATTAAGCTACTGACTTTCACCAAAACTTGAAACTATTACATAGCTTCACTCAAATTTTTAGGAGTTGTGGAAAGAATGAAAATTTAAGTGAAGCTACGTGTATCCATCTAATTCTACATAACATAACCAAAAGGCTAAAGAACTCATAAAAACTCGTACATTAAACATTTAAATAAGTACAGCATAACAACGATAATATTCTCAGCCCAACATTTTTTTTCTATGCATCTTGTTCTTTATTTCCTATAATATATCTCTATCTCTCTATTTGTCAGTGTTATATAATATGTTATCATATATAGTCCTTGGTAATGTCGCTGTTCGCACAAAACTAAAAAAAATGCACTTGATTTATTTCTACTATATTTTCTACCGTACTTCTTAATATTACTCTATATTTCTTCTCTCTATCTTCTCTGTTTATGTGTTTTTTTCTCTAACTTCTCGATAATATTTCACTACGCTGGAAATGTTAAAGCGTTGTTCAATTCAACAATTTTTTTCTAAGCAGACAGAATCCCAACAGTTTCCAATAATCTTGCATTTATACTGTGACTCTTTTATTTTCTAGCTTCTCTTCTTTCTTTCACCAGATACTACCATTAATGCTAGTTCTCTTGCTCCACATAGCCTATTTGTATTGTGTTACTCTACGTCTAACTTGATCGAAAAGGAATTAGCATTTAGGCTAAGGTCTCCTCCTGAAAAAAAATGTGGAATGGCACAAGGCATTATCAACTGTCAGTGATTACGCGAGGGAATCATCTATCACAGACATTACCCAACCCAGGAATAAACGTGTTGAGAGATAGGAAAATGTAAACTTTCTATTGAGAAAATATTCCATACTTTCACTCTCCTAAATACCTTTTAGACTATGGGCAATTTAATATTTGAGTTCACTTATCATTTCATTTCCTTCTTACCATTCTTGTTTTCGAAATAAATAGGTAGCGAGTTCGTGTAAATCTTTCTTCCTTGCATTTGTGACATATATCTGTATATTATTTATTTCCGTGGTTATCTATATATTTCCTATTGTTTTCTCAAATATATATATATATACATATCTATATAATTTTTTTTTCTAAAAATCTTTTACCGCAAATATATACTTTTTTAAATCGATATATATATTATCTGTGTTTAAACTTTTCTAATATATATGTATCTCTTTACTATATATTTTGTACACAACAAAATCGTTTTTTAGAAGTTGAGGGTGCGGCTGGCAAAAACTTTCTCCCTTTTCGTTTTTTTTGGTATCCTTTTTATTCACAGATATTTTTGTTTCACTTGATTTCGAAATATTTACCTTTTGATTTACTTCCCTTTACAGACTTTGAAGGATTGGATTGGACAGAGATTTCTTAAAAATAGCTATGCATAAGGAAACAAGTAACTTTAATGGCTAAATGGCGAGTAAAATGTAAATAAAAGATTGTGTAACACGGGGTACAAGTTGGAAACGAGGAGTTTGATGTATGTTTTATCTCCAAAGGGGAAATAGTTTTACTTTTCTGTTCATTTTTTTCTGTTACACGTTAATACTTCTCATATTATCGTGCTGAATGTCCCAAGGAACTTTTGAGATGGTCCTTCTGCATGAAATCTGACGAAGAATAAGTCACATTTCATTTCGTTTGGAATTGCAGAGTTTTGTGTGTAAACTGGGGTTTCATTTAAAGGATTTCGTGTGGAGGGAGGCATTTTCTCTATCAGTTTTTTTTTCAATTTTATAATATAGCTCAACAATCAACAATTTATTTTCAAGCTCCTCTTTCCCCATAAATATTATATTAATCGAATAGCATAAATACAATGCGATAGTGTAGGATTTAAAAAAGGACATGGCCAAAGTAAAAAGGAAAAATGTCAACTCATGATATAACAAAAAAAATTAACGTTTTATTTATTTCTTTTTTTCTTTTCTCTTTCTCTCTTTTCTCTCTCTCTCTTTCTGATGACGTTCATGCGGCTCTTAAATGTTGATGTGTTCTCGTTCGTCGTTGTCCTTTGGTGGATCCTCTGGTGTCTCACTCACAATACAGGATTTCGAGGTATTGAAAGCCTCTCTCTTAACACACAATTTTTTTTACTTTAGAAAAAAACTATTCAAGTTTTATTTGGAAAAAGCAATTTGAGAAAGAAGTGACAATGAAATTAATGTATTGAAAGGAACGAAATGTGTAGTTATTACTTTTAGTTTTAAACAAACTAGAATGATTAAACACTATTAGCGCAAAATAATGTTGATTTTTTTTGTTGTTTTCTAAATTCAAATTACAAAATAGAACTTAACGCGTGCTTAAATACCAAAGAATAGTAGTGGAAATGGTATCATTTGATAAAATGAATAAACTACACATGAGTCTGTAGCGCGTTGATATTTTTATATATTCTTGGTTTTTTT